>VWZY01013677.1:214139-227658 GCA_013399075.1 Chloroceryle aenea | reverse complement strand
TCAGCCTGGGGCTGATGTGCAGCCAAGGTGCAGGGTGAGCGCAGGGAGATGGAAAGCACTCCTGGGCTCAGAGTTCAGCTGGACCCGCGATGTCCTAGATTAAATTTTTTGACATTAGATTTTAATACTAGTCACTGCAGATTTCTGTCTGAAACTAAGTGCTTTTCCCAGCTGTCTACAGCTTTCATTTTATTTTTAGCATGTGCACAACTGGCCAAACCAAACCCATGACAACCTTGGCAATGTTCAGTGTGTTTAGAGGCTCCTTGGCCAACAGATCTGCCCCTGTACAGTTAATCATAATGTGCTCTTGGCCAGGTAGCTGATGAAATGGTCCTGAAAGCCCAGCTGTGGGTGCTGTCTACACATTGGCCATGGCCAGCAGCAATTTAAGAAGGACCAGAGGTAAGGCAGTCCTTCAAAACCTGTTATCTGAATGATAGGCTTTCAATGCAGAAGCAGATTGGGACCCATTCTGTCTGCTGGCAAGATGCTACTGTCACACCAAGAAGCTGTGGCATAGCTAACTGGCCATCAGGGAGGCTGGGACACAGTGGAAGGGCAGAGGAGGGGATGAAAACTACAGTAGGAAGTTGGGGATATGTTGGTCCTTGAGCTGAAAAACCTTCATGGGGAGCATGCAGCAGGGTGATGTTGCTCAGTGATGACAGCACAGAGATAGGATTTGGATCACACAGTGTAGGAGCAGCAAGGTTGCACACAAGTGCACCTTGAGCGTAAAACACAAGCGGACCTTGGCTGGTGTTGTGGCAAAGAGCANGAGAGACAATAAGTTCTCAAAGGCTGAAAGCAGGGATATAAAACTGAGTGCCTGAGCAGATATTGTCAGCTTAAAAAAAACCCAACAATCGAGTAGTTTCAGGTGGATCAGGAGGGAAAAGTTACAAAGAGCAGGTGCTGATGAAGGTGCCCGAGCTGAAATTTCTCTTTGTGGAGCACTGCTCTGGAAACCCACAGCATGCAAAACCTCCACGGGGCAGTCAGCGGTGTGGGGAACGTTGAAGTGTTTCCCGAGCAGGTTGCTGGGCCTCCCCACCTCACCTGACAAGTGCATTTACTGGCCAAAGCTGCATTCGGGGCTCGGGTTCCTCCCTTCAGGAGGGAAGCTGCAGCAACGCAGGGTCGGTGCTTCCGCGGCCGGCGTTGGCAGCCAAGGTAGAATGGAGAGCAACGAGCAAACTTGCTGCCCAGCCTTTCTTAGCAGTCATTCAAGTGTCAGCTCTGGCTATTTTTTTCCTAGCTGCAGGCAAGTACGTTACTGCTAATTTTCAGCTCCCTGCTAACACTCAAATTAAGACTCCAGAGAGACTTGGTTGGGTTTTTTAGCGCCTGAGTAGTCATTTGACAACTTGCAAAGCAGCAGATGAATACTGGTGAGGTTGAGAACTAGGTGTTGTCCAAGGGTAAATACGTGTGGCAAGGAGGCAGGGAAAATTCACAACAAAAATAGGCTGTACTGACCTGGGAATGAGGATACTTGAAATAGAATTGCTGCAGGCAAGCCTGTTCTCAGAGCATAAAGACCAAAACAAGCTTCCTCGCCTTGCTGATGTGCTTGGAAGACCTTAAGATGACCTTGGAAGAGAACTGTGCTTCAAAAACAAGGGTCAAAAGACAAAGGTCTAGGCTGTGGATGCCAGGATGGAGTTCGAATGCTGGATTTTAGCCTGGCATGAGGTGCAGCAGGAATGCCACGGTGGTGTGTAAGAGTCAAATGGAGGAAACCAAGGCTTTAGCTCTTCCCAGTAGCTGTTTTGAGCATAAATTTGTTTGGGGCATAAATTATCAGTGTGAGGAGCTGAGGCATGTTTGTGTCCCTGCTGAAAGCTGTCCTGCTGCACTGGTAAAACATTCTCCACGACGGGAAAGCAGGACTGGCTGAACCTGACGTTCCCGGAGCTGCGCTAGGCGAGAAGCAGCAACAGAGGCTGATGGTACCAGGAAAGTAGCTGATGTTTGCGTGGTTTTAATATGAGGATCTTCCTCTGATACTGCAGCTTTGCACACATAGATTTCGGTGAACTTTGGATAAAGTCATAAATGAGGTGAGGGATGAGCAGAACTTTGCAAGTGGCGCCAAAAAATGTGATAAAAATGCATCTGTTTGCAAATGGTTTGCAAATGATTATTCACTGTCATAGGGTAGCTGTCTATTTTCTTTTCTTTCTTCTTTCACTCACCAGACACATTTTCATCTTTATGAAAACTACAATGAAAACCCACAGTGTAAATTTGCAGAAATGGTTTAGGATATTGAGGAGCTCAGTAAATAAAAGCTGATTCAAATCAGTGGTGCTAACAGCTCTGTGTGTAACACCATGAATGGTATTAAGAATTTCTAACTCCGAACCTAAGCAAGTGATTTGTGTGCAGGTCTAGAGCTTTCCACTGCTTCTCCAAGACAATGCAAAATATCTAAATGAAGGAATCCTCAGAAAAGCAGCATTTGGGTTCCTGCAGTCTAAAATTTTCTGGTGTATCTAACAGATACCTGGAGAATTCCAGTCAGGTGGTGCCTTGTCTTGGGCAGAAGGGAGCATCATTTTAGGACTCTTAGGACATTTGCATAGTGCAAAATGTGAAACCTTGAACTAAGAGACATGGCTCCTTTCACTGAAGACCTAGCTCATTTAATTAATACTGCCTGCCAAAATAATTTATTAATTACTAAGCAGTCTCTGAGAGGGAATGATGCTTTAAAAAAAAAATGAAAAAGCAAGCCACTTATTTTGAGTTATCGTCAGCAATTTCCATTTTATTCCTTTTTCTAAATGAAGCCACACTTACTTAGCCCAAAGCTGAACATAAGCTCCAGGCTCCAATATTTAAGAACACTAGGGAGAAACTTAGGGCAGAGTCGTATCTTTCTGTAATCTGTAATGCATGATTTCAGCCTTTCTTGGCTCATCCCTGCACGTTAAAAATAGAAGCACTGTTCTACAGCAAGTTCACTTATAAATTTGCCTCAAATACCCACTTGGCACCCTGTTTCCTGGTGATGATGGTGTGGAATAAGGTCCCCTTTGGCCTCTTAGGCAGCTCTGAAGGCTCCCTTGCAGAGCTAGTGTGACAGCTGCAAAACCAGATGCCAAGCTGTATGATGCCGTATTCTTCTGTGTCGAATCCTGAAGGAGGTTGTGCTGAACAAAGCGCCTCTGCCACCACACAGCCAGGACATCCCCCTCCTCTGAGTCAGCACTGAAGCACAGTTCTTCATGTGTACGATGGGAAGTTTACATCCTTGCTCTTAATACCTCTAATATTGCAGCAGGTGCTCTCTCTTCCCCAGGAAGCTCCTGTCTCTGCTGTTTATTTGTTTGGATTATGAAAAGATGTCCCAGTGCTTCACTGGTGCTTAGCCAGTTTCTAACTGGCTTACTGGGAGCCCAGGTGATAATACCCAAAACATGATCTGTATGTGGTCTCCAGCTGGCTCCCCGAAGGGCTGTCCCTACGCAGCATTCCAAACGTGTGGGCACTTCAGAGCTGAAGTGGGGTCAACTGCTTGTATGTACCATGTGAGAATCATTTTTACTTACTTTGGTTTATGCCATAATATTTTTTTTCCCCTCACTGTACTCAGAAAAGTATTTTGGAGATGCTCATTAGCATAAACAGGAGTTACATAGCAGTACGTGGCAGTTAAGCTGTACTTACTGAGGCTTTTAGATCTACAGTACTTAAAGCAGCACTATTTTTATGCTATTTTTTCCAATATATAAAAGTGATTATTATTTCTGTGTGTTATTACTTAAGCCCGGGGTTTTTTTCAAAGAAAAGAAAAATCTTTCTTATTAACTCACCATTTTCAGCACCTGTTTTCAGATGAAATGTGTCCAGGCATTTTTCTTCCTAAAACATAAATTGGAACGGTGTTCCTAAGCTTTTCAGCTTGGCAAAATCTTGAGCTTTGTTTTTTTTACTATTATTATTTCTTTCCACTTATCGTAAACATAAGAACAAAGACTATATCCATAGTAACAAGGAGGATATGTAGGCTCATGTTCATGTGTCTGTTTGCAGAGGTTAACAGATCATTTGATCCTGAATGGCTAGGGTATGTGTGTAGAACTGGAAACCATCATCCTCTCTGCTTTGTAATATTATAAAATTTACTGTACCTTGTGTCACCCTGATTTCTTTTCACTGTCCTTCTGTGTTCCTGACCCTTAGGTTCAGCATCAGTACCCTAAATCCTTATTAAAGTGCCTTCTGAATCAAATTGTACTTGAATGCCAAGGGACAAATCACACTGACCATGAAGGAGCCGAAGTGGAGAAGAGTTTGGATTTAGACATTTTGCAGGTTTCTTGGCAAGATGCCTCACTGAGTAGCTCATAGCTCTGCATCTTTCAGTGATACTCACTGCCAAATGAGAGATGGAATTGGGAAGTCTAGGGAGAGGTTACTGTAGAAGGCATAGACTGAAGATACGCTTACGCTTTGTGTTTTAGGGCAGACATCAATGTGTCAGTAGAGAGGGAGGAATCCATACATCCACAGTGGGCCCTTGTTAGACCTACCTGCTGGGATTTAAGGAAGGATGAGATTGTTAGCTCAATTCCAAGCCCAGGGTTATATAGGCATGGCCTCTCTTTCTGCCTTGGAGTATGAGCAAAATAAGCTGATGCCTGCTTGCAGCGTGGGCAGAATCACAGAACCACAGCATGGTAGGGGNAGAGCCTGGCTCCATCCTCCTGCCACTCGCCCTTTACATCTTTAGAACCATCAATGAGGTCACCCCTCAGTGACCCAAGAAACAAGCTCGTATCTGTCCATAGAGTGCGTGAGCTGAAGACGTCCACAGAAAGCTACCAACCTGTTAAGGCACAGGAGGGTGAAATGCATCTCATGGTTTCTGTGTCAGTGCTGCTTGGCTGTAGTTCTTGACTGAGCCACAGCCTCCTTTCTGCAAGCCATGGAGCAAACACTTATCACCCAAAAGTATCCATACAAGTCTCTAGGTGTGAAGGCAGAATTTCCTTAGCTCAGCTTTACAGTGTGGCTGCTGAGACATGCATTGCATTGTTTCTCCAAGGATGTCCACGAATCCAGTGTAGCCACCAAGACTTTTTCTGCATAACCTGTGTGTAAAAATTCTTGGCATTACTCCCATATGCATTTAGGGATGGTGCAGGCACTGAACGTAGGTTGTCAATCCTCAGCTTGCCCATTTGCAGACCAGTATTAATGATACGTATCCACTTCAGAGGCCAAAGTACAAATTCCTAACAGTACATTTATGCAAAGTATTATTAAGATGACCATCTGGCAAAGGACAGATTCTGGCTTGCAGCCCTTTGTTCTTTCATCTAGCTGTTCTGTTACTATGTTTTAGTATCTCTGAGTTCCAGACAGGACCTGCAAGCCCAGCAAACCTTTTAACACCTCTGAAAGCTTGGGATAAGCTAAAGAATTCACAGCAACTCTCGCAGCACACAGGGGAAATGGGGAACAAGAATCCCAAATTCTCTAAAATAGCAGAGATTTTTTTCCTACTTTCCCCAATTATTCCCCAGAGGAGTGGATGAGAGTTCATGGATCGTTGAGCCGGGTTCCTGCAAACACAGCCAGCCATCTAATAGATATAATGGTCCAGAAGAGACAGAGGAAAAGCCCTGCATCTACTACACCAGCCACCATACAACACTTTCCTTCCCAACATTCCTGTATGTAAGGTAAAGCTCCCCCAGGATTAGTGTCCTGTGAAGAGTGTGACATGGATGTCCTGCATCCCCACAGCACTGTGGGCTTTGTGGAAGTGCCATGCCATTCCTGGGAGTAGGCTGTGACCAGGGTACAGATGCTGGGAGGTTCTTTCACCCTGGCTGCCTCTCTAGGGGTAATGGTCCACAGGCTGACTTTTACTTCTTCCTCCCTTCAAATCTTGCAAAGTGGGTTTTTTACCTTTAAACAGACAAGACAGAAAAACCAGGAAAGCAAGAATTTTCTCTGTTCCACCAGGTATCCTGCGCGTCCTGCCCCAGACCCCAGCGTCCTGCCTCGGCTGTGGCCACATCTTCCGAGGATGACTGCCTTCATCTAGTGGAGGGCAGTGCTCCCTCCCTCCATTCCCCCAGCAGAAGCCCTGAGTCAGAGGAAGGCAGATCTCAAGTGTCATTTCAAAGCAGCTTGATTATGACTTTGCATTAGTGCCTGTCACGGATGATGCAAATGCTCCTACTTGTGTTTTAGTGAGAGCTGGGCATAATGGGAGACGGGCTGTTCAGAAATGGAGCAGCAGAATGCACTGAAATGAGGAAGTCCCATTAGCCACTGTGCACGCAGGAATTACAGGGATGATTCAGAAGGAAGTGGCTGAGCCACTGATAAAAATGTAGCTTCATGCTAGAGCCAATTACCTATGGCCCTGGAGTGTAACAATGCTACACTTCTCTTAAAAAAAAAATTATTAAGGGTGACTTGAGGAACATGAAGCACTGACCTTAAATTAAGATCAGGAACATTAGTTGGAGAAAGAACGGTAGAGTCTATAAAACTTTAGATTAAGTGGGATACAATAGATGCAAATCAGCCTGGCTTCTGTGAAGAAAAAACATCTCCTCTTACTACTCTTCTAGAACTTAAATCTGTCATTAAATAGCAGAGAGTGTTTTGTCAGTGGTTCGACTTTTGGACAGACTTTGTTGGGAATCTCCAATGGAATGCCACGTCTGGGTTTTGCTGCAGCAGGAGGCTGTCTGGGTGTGCTGGTTGTGGCTGGGGTAGAGGTTATTTTCTCACAGTAGCTGGTGGGGGCTGTTTTGGATCTGTGCTGGAAACAGTGGTGATATCACGGGGATGTTTTTGTTATTGCTGGGCAGTGTCAAGGCCTTTTCTGCTCCTCACCCCACAAACAAGTAGACTGGTGGTGCACAAGAAGTTAGGAGGGGAGACAGCGGGGACAGCTGACCCCAGCTGACCAAGGGGATGTTCCAGACCATGGGACAACATGCTCAGTAAGAATACCAGGGGAAGGCTGGGGGGGGAAAGTTGCTGCTCAGGGACTGTCTGGGCATCTCTCAGTTGATGGTGAGCGATTGTTTCCATTTGCATTACTTGTCTTTCTTGGGTTTTATTTCTCTCTTTGTGGTATTTTCCTTTTCATTACAATTTATTGTTATTATGATTATAATAATTATTATTTTATTCCAGTTATTAAACTGTCCTTATCTCAACCCACAAGTTTTCTCACTTTACACTTCCAATTCTCTTCCCTCTTCCTGCTGGGGCAGGGAATGAGCAAGTGGCTGTGTGGGGCTTGGTTGCCATCTGGGGTTAAACCACAACCCTGGGGTAGGAGGCCGTTTGGAGAGACTGGTGCCTTTGCCCATGATAAAAAGAGCCTAGGGCAGCTGTTCCAGTAAGTGCACCTCTCTTTGCAGTTCAGTTCTTGCTCCTCCTCCGAGCCCCCTGGCAGGGTTTGAGGTGATGCTGGGGGATGCTGCACAGGAGAAGGGGGCTGGGGTCAGAAGAGTTACGTCAGCAGCTCCTCTGAGTAGGGTGGGGAGAAGTGTTAGCAGAGGGGTAACCAACAGGGAGCACTCAGAGGAGTGTGCTGAGGTGTGAAGCCCTTCATATACCTGCATGAAACTTCACTGATCTTTTCTATAATTGCTATGTCCTGTAACCCTAATTAAGCTTTCCTTGATTTCCTTCCTCTGCTCCCTCTTCAAAACTGTACTGACTCTTGGCTTCTTAGGGACCAGCTCTACCTCCACAGTGCCACTGCACAGAGAAAGAGGGCAAATTCAGCTATGCCCCTGTGGTCTTTGTGTGGCTGTGTCACAGGTAGTTAAGGAGATTGAGTATTCAGGGGGGGCATGCCCAAAGCAAAGCAGTGTAATAGGCTGACAACAAACAGGAGCTATCGATGGCTTATGGTCGGTATGGAAGTAGGTTAATTGCCACCTCTCTCCAGGGCATTGTGCAAGGACTGATGATCCACATGTGAATTAATGACCTAAGAGTGAAATGAAATGTGGTAATATCTGAGAATAACCGAGTAGTTGATGAATCTCAAACAAAAAAGAGAGTGAAATTCAGTCTTCTTTTTTCACTTAACTAAGGTCAACACTAATATGTAGTGCCAGGATTTTTTTCCCAGCAGGAATATATTAGTCTAGCTTAAATCCATATCAAACATCATAATGGCTTCTCAAATGACATCATCTTGGTGTACGTTGCAAAGACAGCAGAAGCAGCTGTCATATTAAGAGACTCCATTCCTTATTTTCAAGATGCTGAAAATCTTATTTTACCAATGGAGAGTTCAAACTGAAAGGAAATCAGCAAAGCTCAGAGGTCAGCTTGTTTGAGCAGCTGTCTGCAGAGACAATCTGGCATAGGAAGCCCAGCAGAACCAGCCCTTTTTGTTCCAGAAATGTGAAAAATTCAATATGCATACAATATGGTTTTGATATTCTCCTCCAGAAAAACTTGTTTCAAAAGGTTTTCTGAATAACTTCATCGAAAGGGTGACCTTCAGTCTCCTACTCATTGTCCCAGAGGGAGCAGGAACAAAATAAGAGCCTACTGCACTCCAGTACCTGTCAAGATCATCACAGATGTTCTACAGAAGGCTGGGTCTGAGTGATTTTAATTTGAATATAGAGACACAACACGAAGACTCAAACCCTGGCAAGGTGCACTCAGAGGCAGGGGCCAGGAATGAGGTTCAGTTGGTTGGGTAAATACAGCACTTAATCAGAAGCTTTGTGGCAGTTGAAATTCATCCCAGGCTTGTACAGAATAATATGTTTTTGGAAGAGAAAATTGTAGCAGCTCATTCGAGTGTGTGAGTTCTTCAATTTTTTAGCAAAGGATGTCCTCATTAGCTGCCTGAAGTTTATCTGCAGTTTATTTCAACCCTCGAGATTCGATGCAAGTCAAGAAAACTGACTGGTCCTCATGTGTGGGTTTTCCCCTGGAGGAGGAGGAGTTTATCACAGGATTCTGGTCAAGGCAGACAGATTAGTCTTAAACAGCATGACAGCCCTTGGTGTCTGCTCTGTCTGCAGCAGCTGGGCACTCCAGCCATTTCAATATTTGTATCATGCAAAGAACTGAACCAGGAAACCGAAATGTGCATCAGTGAAATGAAATACCCATGCTCAGAATTCCACAGCAAACAAAACTTTAATAACATTTGGTTCAGTTAGGAAACTGATGTGAGAATAATTATATCTCTCTGGAACATGCAGGGCAAGTGAAACTTCTGACAAAAAAAACCCCACCAGCAAGGTAATGAAATTATCTGTGCATCTTATACTTGCTCTGAGGAAAAGCACCTCAAAGCAAAGTCAAGAAATAATGGAAAAATTTGGTGAATAAATTTGCAGATCTGAACTGTAAAGCTAACTGCTGGTACCACTATGGTCTGAGCACACAGGAAAGCGTATATGACACAGATCAGTGCAAAAAACCAGCAGGATTTCTCATGCTCCTCCTGTAAATCAAACATGGAAAATTGACCCTGATATGTTTTTTCCACCTCAGAAGCCAGAAGAGTGTAACTACTGCTGCAGAATTGAAGGCAGTGGTTGAAAATGTGAACTCGACATTTTAAATAGAGAAGGCAGCTACCAAACACATCCCTTTAATGTATTTTCTTCCTTGCAGGTGAAGTGTGTAAGCTCCAGGGTTATAACAGAACAAAATAGAGGTACACTGGTTCAAACAATATTTTTATTACTGCTACTTGGATTTTTCAGTCTGACTCTGTGCAAGGGAGCACTATTCCAGTAATGCCCTTGTTCCACAGCCTTTACAGCTGAATTACTTCAGTTATAAACTGAAAAAATACATAAAATTGCAGTTGGTCCTTTGAATGATCCATTTAGATTCTTTATATCCATCTAACCTATCGGTGGCAATAGACATTTGTGGGGACTGCAAGACTAATGAGGTGCATTGTAAGGAAGTTACAGCTTTGTAATCCTGTTTGAATGAAAATTCAGGATATTCATAGTGGTTACAAACTAGGAATACATATATTAAAAGGTCACAGATTGATTCCCCATTGAGATATAAAGATCCTGGATGTATGCTAATGATTGTTAAAATAGAACTTGTGTTTAATTTGGGCTTAGTAATGTCACCTTAGCACCTGATGATACAGAAAGTGTGAAGAAGAGGAGAAGTCAAGCTTGCACTCCTGAGGAATAATTCATGGGCATAAAAATAAAGGGAAAATAGGGGAGAAGTTTGGGATCTGGGATGTAATTCTACTTTCACCCTGCTTTATGCAAGTGTAGGTCAAATACTGGTGTAACTGCGTTGGTACGGAACTGCTGCTGATTTATCTGTGTATGGTAAAGTAGGACACTGAGATTTTTGGCCTATTATTTTGCATATAGACACATGTATCCATTTTTTTCAACTAAAAGCCCTTAAGCAAAAAAAATATTTAGATTCTCTAGCTCCTGATGATTTCAATTTAAGGCTACTTTACCTCTGAAAGGCAGCAGCCACACAGTGCATTAATACATCAGTTAAATGTTGGGCACAGCCCCAGTTAGGCTCTGGCTTATCTGACCTGGAAAAACCCATGCTGAGGAGGAAAAGGAAGGACCGTGGGGATGTAGCTCCTTCAAATCTGTGACAATGCTACTCTGGGTTACGTGTACATAGTTAAATTCTCTTCATTTTCTTGAGTGATTGCATTTCAGAAGAGCCTTTGATTCTGTACCTTCATTGCACGTGATTTTTAAGAAAGGTTTTATTAAAAGACAGTAATTAAAGAGCAAGAAAAAATGCTCCTTTAGGGAAAAGTGTGGGGATTTGCCTATCCACAGTAATGAATCAGTTTAGGTTTTAAATCATCCTTTTTAATATATACTGAGGAAACTCTGTATGTTCAGAGTCTGTTCACTCCAAACCACACAATGCCAAGTTTTGAGGCATCCTGTCTCCACTGTTGTCAGCCGTTGTAATTTCACTATCAAGAGGCCTGGACTGCCACAATAATTGCTTTTGGTGATTCTGTTAATGCAGTCATTCTTGAAAGGTATACAGCTACAGGGTTTTTTGTATCCTGGACAATGGGCTGGAGAGATGCTGTATGTATTTATGCTGCTGTGATGATCAGGTGTGTAGCTGTATTCCTTATGGTGAAAAGCTGTAGAAGGGCAAGCCATTTTTCAAGTTTCATTACCTAGAAGACATGGAGTGACAAATTATTTAGTTCACGCGTGCTGTAGTGCTCAAGACTGTCTATCCTCATCTGCTTCTCTGTTTAAGCTTTGCAAGACTAATTTTTCAGGCTCTTTCCTGTTTGTCAGGATCTCAAAGAGGGTGTAATTGATTTCAGTTTTACAAGACTTTGAAAGGGCATGATATTAGTTTTGCTACCTGTTTTGGATGACCATGTCATAGCATCCACACAACTGCAAAAAAAACCCACAGAAAATCATAAAATCCCAGCATGGTCGGAGTTGGAGGGTNGGGGGAGGAGAACCTTCCTCGACCTGCTGGCCACACTCTTCTTTATGCCCCCCAGGAGACCACTCTTGGCCACAAGGGTAAAGTAGTCATCTGTGTTTGTACTCCTGTGTGTACGTGTAGACGTATGCAGAGTGTCTTATTTTGTATATATAAAACCACAGCAGGTCTCCTACCACAACTTGAATATTCACAAATACTATTGGAGGAAGGAATATTGAAGCAGCTGTAATCTGTCCAATATCCACGTCACTCTGATTTTAGAACTGCAGCCCATAATCCTTTCTGAACCTTTCTGTCAGTTCTGTGTCATATCCCCAGGTTTTGCTAATAGTACAAGTGCGATGAGCGTTGGGATCTGTATACAACAAACATAGTTTTTTTAATCTCTGAGCCATTGCCTTAGCCTAAAAAGATCTTTGGCAGGATACAACCTTAGAGTCCCAGCTATAACTTCTCCTTTTTGAATACACAGGACTTCTGTCAATATGTGCATGCTAACAGTTGATTTTATTGGGCAGAAGCCAAATGGGTTTGCTGCAGCCAAGGGCTATGGTGGTTTTGGCTGAATGAAATAAAAGCACACGTAAAGGAAGTCTTTTGCTGTTCATAGCTAATGAATTTCTCTGGTGCAAATTCAATATTAAGTGCAGCTTACAGCTGCAGTGGTTCTTGGGGGAATTCAGGAGGATATTACATCTTATGGGGGATGCTAATTTAAAAGAATGACTGGCCAGGCTTCATTTAATAACCACTGGAAACTCTAATGTACAAGAAGGGGCGAGGAAGAAAGTAGTGCCTGATGTGCTCCAGCCGGAAGGTGAAGCCTTCACTGGAAAGTGCCTGACATGACTCTTCCGGAATGGCCACGGTGCTGTCATTTCCCCAGACGTGAGAGGAATCATTCAGTTTGGGTTTGTAACCAGCATCTACTGCGAAGCAATTCTTTTCCTGCTCAGAGTTGAATTGGTAGGGTCCTTACTTCCATCTGGCCATTTTAGAAGACCTGGAACCAGTGCTCTGCCAACTTATTAATTTAACAAGTAGAAAATGAGGCTTAAAAAGAGCGTAAAGTGGAGGAACAAGGTGAGTAAAGTCCCCAGTCATTTCTTCTTTGCTACTGAAACAATATTCTGTTTCATTTAACTTGTGATTGTATTTGTGTGCCTAAATTTAGCTGTCAGTCATGTATGTACCCCTTTTGCAAGTGTGTTTGGTACAAGGTAACTCAACTGCATGTGTGAGACAGAGAAGCATTTTTAGCTCTACAAAGAAATGAACTTTTGCTGTTACTTGTTTGGTTGTTCCCCTCTTTTAAAAAACCAGGTTTTCCATTGCCATTCCAGATTCTTTGAGAGGGCTGGTGTTTGGGGGAAAGAGTGGGAGGGAAGAGAGGGGTTTGGAGGAGGGGCTGGTGTTGGCACCTTACTAATTCCACTTCTAAAACACATTGAGGATTCCTGTGAGATAATCTTCTGAAGAAAATAATTTCCCTTAACATGGCATTTTAAATATCATCTCATTTGCTTATATAGCACCTGCCATCCCAGGGAGCTAGTATTTTGCAGATCCTAATTTAATTAGCTTCCAGATCTACCTACAGTGTCACTGCACAGTACCATCCCATACAGACACGTCGAGAGATGTGCAAGGAGATAAAGTGACTGTATTGCACTGGAATTAATGGCCTGTCTCTTGTTACCTTTGACACAGGAGAATAGAGAGAAGGAAATGCTGGGGACGTATCTGAAACCTCATCTGCTTTTGGTTACTGACTGGATGCTGAAAATTAGCTTCTGGTTCTTGATAACTGTCTTAAAACTTCCAAAGTTGTACCAGGGCCAACCTACGGTGTGGTGGGTATAGCAGTGTGCAGGGAGCACATGGGCTTTGCAGAATCACAGCATGGTAGAGGTTGGAAGGGACCTCTGGAGATCATTGAGTCCAACCCCCCTGCCAGAGCAGGAACACCCAGGGCAGCCCACACAGGAACAGGTCCAAGTGGGGTTTGAAAGTCTCCAGAGAAGGAGATTCCACAACCTCTCTGGGCAGCCTG
>VWZY01013677.1:192848-212146 GCA_013399075.1 Chloroceryle aenea | reverse complement strand
CACTGGAAGGCCACAGTTAGGTCTCCTCAGAGCCTTCTCTTCTCCAGACTGGACAACCCCAAGTCTCTCATCCTGTCCTCTAGAGCATCAGAGGTGCTCCAGCCTTCTGATCATCCTCATGGCCCTTCTCTGGACACCTTCCAGCACATTCCTGTCCTCCTTGTAAATGGGGCTCCAGAACTGGACCCAGCACTCCAGGTGGGGTCTCATGCATCCCACAGAGTGGGCTGGCACGAGAAGAAGCGTGGGGCTTGTTCTTTGGCCTTAGCTGAACTTCCTGGATTTACCTTTTTGGTGGCTTTAGGTGGGAGAGCTTCTATTGACTTTGCCTCAGTTCCTTGCCTTTATTTCCCTCAAATGTTTTTGTTGAATCTTGGTCTGCTTTATGGCATAAAAAAATTAGGTCACAAGCATGCAGACCCCTGCAGAGTGTCCAGCAGATGTATCACAGTACGGTACAGTGTGTGAGTGTGCCTACAGGGGCCGTGTGTCCATGCCTGGATGTGTACACCTGCAGATGTCAGCCCGTTTGATGGGTCTGACCCAGTACTTAGAGGAAGCTAGAGGTCTCAGCCCTGGTGATTTCAGCAAGAGTTGGGCCTCTGCCAGAGCTTTCTGGGAAGTGGGATGTTTTAGCGTTCTGTGAAGATGTAGCTGTAATGTGCTTCTAACTTCAGGTAATCTGGAGCCAACTTTAATCAGATACACATTAGTGAATGGAATGCACTTTCTAAATAATGCCATTCTGGTTGGACCGCTCGGTGCGAGATAAGAAAATCACAGCAGATGCTACTAAAGGAAAGGTGGGAGTTGAGGGCAGAGAGTGCCAAGAAGTACTAAATGTATTTTGCAGAAACCCTCTGATTTTTGGTCGGTGTCTCTTTCTCTGCACGCTGTCTCTCTGCAGCTAATTTTCCCCTAGGAAGTTGTAAGGTCACGTCGACCTGTATGTTCAAACCATGCGGTCAGGAAGAGGGGGGAAATAAAAAGATAAAAACACGTTTGTGAAAATACTTAGTCAGTACAAAAGGAAACCCCTGGCACAGGAGCAGGTTTTCTGCAGACTTTTTCAAACTTAATTTCAAAAGCAAATTAAAAGAGGGAATGATGGTCTTTATCTTGACCTAGGATTTCAGGGCTTCACAAGGATGTCATGCCAGTCTGAAGTTTGGTTTAGAACATGCACAAAAATAAGGAAGAAAGAATCACAGGTCCTTAGAGATGGTGTTGATCATTAATGTATTTTACAAGGAAAATAACTATTCGTCTGTGGAGATGCTTTTTGGTCTTCATGCTTTCATGTCCATCTTGACAAGGACAAGATGGGAAAACAGAATACACGAAGAAAACCATTCAGAAATATCAGAAGAGTTTTTTGTTCCTTTCAAGTAATTTCTACCACAAAACAAGCACTCTGACTCTTCAGTTTTAAAAAAATAAATTAAAAATTACAGTGCATTGAATTAAACGACGCACAGAGAGATCTTGTATGTGCCTGGTGTGAGTTAGTTAAGAGGGAAACAGGATTCTCTCGAGCACTGTTAACCATGTTTGACCAGCGCACCGGTTGACAGACATTCAGATACCTTTGTTTTGAGTGTCAGTGAAATGATTTCTAATTAGAAGAAGAGTCAAGACGTTCCCTGGGGAGATATGGAAAGCCAGACTGCATCCTTGCAGCCACTGAGGCCTCTCCAAGTAATGAAGCTGCCCTGCCATAGCAATGGGATCTCCTCCCAGTGCTGGAGGATGCAGTCCCACCTTCCTTCTGCCTTTCTCCATCTATGGCTTGCTGTTCTCTTGCCTCTCCCTGTGGTTCTGGTGCTCTGCGAGCACAGAGCCTTTTCAAGATGCTAAGATCATCAAAAACTAACCACAATTCGATGAGAAACCCAGGGGTAGTTCTTGATGTGCGTGGCATGTTGAAAGAGATTCAGATTCCCAGACTCAGCCGTGTGCAGGAGCGGACAGGAAGGAGGGAGTGGGTTTGCACAGCCAGGGTTTGTGGAGAGTGGGCATCAACAGATAGCTCGGTGTAGGCTCCCACGTAGCTGGGGCTTTAATTGCTTTTTTGAAATGGCCTTCAAAGCACAGGGTCAAATCTGTCATGTATCTCTGTAGGTGCAAATTGCAGACACAAGTGAGCACTGGAATGGAGGACAGTAGCAGGAAACCTTTCCCATCATTATAATTGTGTTCTTGCATGAAGAGATGCTTTGAGAGCACAGAGAAGTGCTGCCAGAAGCAAACATGTCAAAGCCCTTAGAAAAACAATAGGATCGAACACCCTTGGAACTGAGACAATCATCTTAAAAAGGTGCTTCATTCCTGCCAGTGGTTTTTTTCAAAGACCAGTTCTCAGACTTCATTAGCATTCCTAAGACATAAAAGACCTTCTCTGACATGGAAAATGGTAGAAGACATGTAGAAAGCAAATGCGTTACCTTAGCTACCTGTTTGGGGTGACATTTTAAGTACGGAAAATAAAGTTGGCAGAATTATAGTGACCTTTCAGCCCGACCAAATAAAATAACATCTGCCAAATCTAAATGGCTGCCTCTAGCTGTAGGAAATGATCTGCATCTTTGAGCACTAAGACACAGGCCTTTGGTAGAGCTAGCTTGAGTAATCCCTCCAGACCTAATTTATTTCCCAGCGGAGCACAGAAGGCTGCAAATTCCATCAATATGGTGCAAGTGCCAAGGGACACGTAGGGACCAGCCGTGGCTGTGCATGTGGGGAAGCCATCTGCATGGTTTTCCACCCTCTTAACCTATCACGAGTCCCTCGTTTTCTTTGGAGCACCCAGGAGGAGGTGTTTGTTGTGTCCCTGTACCCCTCCTGTACGTGCACATTTCCATTTATAGAAGCAGTCCTCTGAGTTATGTGCCCTCTTTTTTTCCATTTCCTCTAGAAACTGAGGGCATATGTGTGGCCTGGGAGCCAGCAGCAACCGGGCAGATTGCTGTGAGAAAGGAAAATGGTAGGTCTAAAAAGGGAAAACTTCTCGATATAATATTCTCCATAGGAGAAAAAAAAAAAACCAACCTGCAAAAATGACTTTTCCTTGCTTCCCCAAGCTCCTTTAGCTTCTGGTCTCAGCTATAGATAGAGCAAGTTCCTAATTGTGCTCCTGAAAAGCCAAGAAGAGCAGTTTGTAGTTTGTATTACCTCCTTTCTCGGGCACACTGACAACCCTTCCACCTTCACCTCAGATGCTCCCTAATTTCAGAGCTGGCGCTCCCAAGGAAGACCCACTGCTGCACTTGGGTGGCTGGGATCCACTGAGGACGGAAATGCCACGGAGACACTGGTGTTGTACCTGACTAACACAGGAGGTGTGCAGGCCCCGTGAGTTGCAACCATAATTAGCCAAAAATACTGAATCTCTTGATGGTTTCCAAAGGTTAGAGGAAGTTCATGCAATTTGCTGTCTGGATTCGAATAAATGGTTTTCAATTTAAGCAAGTAATGCCAAACAGCCTTATAATTATTATTATTATTCCTAACAGCAGTGGTAGTAGCATTATGTATAACTTTACTTGCACTTAGGATTTGGGGAGTGTTTTTTACTCCCTGTGCAAAGAACTGGGAAGACACCTATCATATATTCCTGGAAGTCAGAATCTGTAGTCTAGGCTGAGAATCAGACTTGGAGCAGGTGGCATGAAGTTGAAGAAGGAGAATGCAAAGTCCTGCAGAAGGAGGAACAACCCCACGCACCAGTACCCACTGGGGACCACAGAGCTGAAAAGCAGCTTGGCAGAAAAGGACCTGTGGGTCCTGGTGGACACCAGGTTGAACATCAGCCAGCAGCGTGGCCTTGGCAGCAAAGAAGGCTGACGGTGTCCTGGGCTGCGGTAGGAGGAGTGTTGAGGGAGGTGACCCTGCCCCTCTGCTCAGCACTAGTGAGGCCACACCTAGAGTGCTGTGTCCAGTTCTGGGCCGTCCAGGACAAGATTGATGCAGAGCTACTGGAGAGAGTCCAGCAAAGAGCCACAAAGTTGAGTAAGGGATTGGAGCATCCCCCTTTTGAGGCAAGGCTGAGAGAGCTGGAACTGTTTAGCATGGACAAGGCTCAGAGCGATCTTATCCACCCAAAAGGATGATGCAAAGAGGACGGAGCCAGATTCTTCTCAGTGGTGCCCAGTGACAGGACCACAGGCCATGGGCACAAACCTGAACACAGGAGGTTCCCCCTGAATGTCAGGAAACACTTTTCACTGCGAGGGTGACTGAGCACTGGTGCAGGTTGCCCTGGGAGGCTGGGGAGTCTCCATCCTTGGAGATACTCAAAAGCTGTCTGAACATTCTTCTAGGCAACCAGCTCTAGGTGATGGTCATCCTTCAGCGGGGGTTTGGACCAGATGCCCTCCAGAGGCCCCTTCCATCCTCGGCCATTCTGTGATTAAGACTGTAATGGAAGGGTGAAGCAGATCACCCTAAATTTACCAGTCTCAGTGGACATAACCATGGCTAAAGTAGGGTTTGGAGATGCCCTTCAGAGCTCTTTTAATCTGCAGCATGTTCAGAGGAACCAGCAAAGGTGCAAAGAGATAGTGCCAGGTGCTTTGTGGGGAGCAAGCCTTCCCTCCACGAGTGCCAGGTGAGCCTTCCAGCTCAGGCACTTTCCCCTTTCCCTGGGGAGGAGCAGATGGCCCTATGGCTGCTGGCAGCCTCCTGTCCACTTTCACCCTCTTGAAAGCACTCCGGTGTTACATCAGGCTCTGGCTGATCCTGATTTTCAGGGTGGCAGTGAATTTCAGCTTGTTCTTTAAAGTGTTGCTCTTTGTTTATACACACGCAGAACATTTGGGGACTGCACACAGATTTCTGTGTTTGTTTAGTTCTATTTGTAGCATTTCAACAGTGTGGTCTCCTGAGTGTTACAAGCCTTCTATCTGATGTCATGTCCTCCTCTACTGGAATAAGGTGCCTAAACTACGAGGGTGTGACATACGCATGCATCTGTATGCAAATATGGTTGGGGTTTGTGCTGCAAAACTGATTTTACACCCACCGGTGTTACATATTAAAAAAAATGTTCATAGGCCAAAGCTTAGCTACAGTTTTCACCCCCTTGGGTCAGACTGAGTGCTGCTGAGCTACCCCAGTTCACCTCAGACTGGCTCTTCAGCAATCCTAAAGCAAAGCAAGCCACCTGTAAGCTGAGTGCTTAATCCAGCCGTTTTAAATTCACATTTTCAGTTAAATGGAGGGTAAATTTTTCTTTGCAACTACCTGTAAGGAGGTGGGAGCGAGGAGGGGACAGCCTCTTCTCCCTGGTGACGTGTGACAGGACCAGGGGAATGGCTGCAAGCTGCGCCAGGGGAGGGTCAGGCTGGGTATTGGGAACCCTTTCTTCCCTGAAAGGGTTCTCAACCACTGGAATGGGCTGCCCAGGGCAGCGGTGGAGTCGCCATCCCTGGAGGCATTTAAATGGCACGGGGACCTGGTGCTCAGGGATGTGGTTTAGTGGTGAGCTTGGGGTGCTGGGCAGAAGGTTGGACTTGATGACCTTGAAGGTCTCTCCCAACCAAAGCCATTCTGTGGCTCTCTGAGGTAACTGCCCACGTAGACGTAAATCATACGGATTTTTCTCAAGCAGTTTTTTTCTTAAATAGAAGGAGAGTTGCCCCTGCTGCACCTGAATGAGTCCTTTCTGAGCTAACAGGTGACACGTAGTACATGTACAAGGCTCTGACACCCCTGACTATTTTCTGCTGCCTCTTTCTGTGGCCATTGTGTTAATCTGCCCTTCAGGCTGTCCCTCTCAAACGACAGCATCAAAGAGATTGATGTGGTCAGGTCTCTATTCTCCTGTTTGTCCAGGGAATTCCTGTCACAGCAAAAAGCCTTTCCCCTTCTTGTTGCATGCCTGTGTTATCTCTGCCTTCATCTCTGAATAACTTTCCAAGCAAAATGGCTGCTGAAGTCTGTCGGTCTCAGCATCTCTTATAAATTCATGCCCTTTGATACAAGCTACTCCTTGAAGCATTTGTTCTCGTGGGCGTTTGACTAGCCTTCAGTGCTCCTTGGGTTTGGAGCTATATTTTAAGGTGGAACTAATATTGGAATTGAGAATTCCAGTTAGAGTCAGAACTGGAGCTCTCTAATGACCACAGTTTGCTTTCAAGCTCTAAATGTAATTGCTGCCTTGCCAGCTCGTGTTATTTTCTCCTCTGGTTTGTGAGTTGCTGTCAGCGTGTCACCTCTTACATTCCTTCATCTTTTAGTAGAATATATTGATAAAGGGGCAAACTGGGAGGTCTGTAAGACGGAAAAATTCCCGTTGGTTTGCTCAAGGTCTTTTTCTTCCTGACACCCTTTGGACTTGGCCTGTGGGAATTGATGAAAGGCTGAAATGAAAATGCTGCCGTTTGCCCTAGAGCTTTTCCCCGAGGCAAAATCCAAGCCAGAAACTTTATTGCAAGGATTTCTGAATCCCACGTCTGCAAAGCACGCAGCTCTAGTGCACGGTGCCGTCTTCAGCTTGGCATGCAGGACCACTGCTTTGTGAGAGGCTGCTCAGCACTACTAATACTACTGGCTGGCAAATTTGTCTTTGAATTAAATCTTACATAAAAGGCTTGAAGGGGGCAACATTTAAAGCACTTTCTCCATTAGTCCAGACCACTTATAAGCAGCAACAGGAAGCTAGCCTGAGTTCCTCTTGAATAACACTGACAGCCATTTGAATATCACATAAAGATCACACGAGCACTGTCTGTCCATATCTTAATGAGTGACTAATCCCACAGTGCTTCCTGACTGCTTATAGATTGCTCCAGCCAAACAAAAAGCATTCCACTTATTAGGAGTTGTGTATCAGAGGATTAGCTAATAACTTTCCCTGAGTACTTCAAAAGAAAAAGCTGAAGCATAGGCTGCTATATAAATAGGATGAATAAAAAGTTATTTACAGCGTAGATATTTCCAAACAGAATTCTCAGTTGTGTGTTTTCTCGAGGCCAGAAAGAGCAGGCGGGTCCTATAAAAGCTCTTAGAAGCAATTTGGAAGGGTTTTTTTGGAGGGAGAAAGGGAAAGGTTGGCAATAGTTCATTTTTACTGGTTAGTGGAGGCAGCTAGCTCCTGCTGTTTCACAGTGTGAGATTATGTGCTAGGCCCCCAGAGTGACACAACCCAGATTCATCCTGGCACACACCAGTGGTCATGAAAGAAAGATGTGTATATGGAAGGAAACACATTATATTGTGTCTGTGGGGATAAAATATAGCCTCTGCCCCAGCCGCTCGGATGCTCTGGTATTTGTACCACTCCCGCTTCTCTTGGCTTCTGCAAAAGATGCTGCAGGCATCTCCTCTGCTTTAAAAATGCTTTTCTTTCATTTCCTGGACCAAGGAAATGACCCGTGCTTGTTCTGTGGAAGTCGACACTGGGAAAACTTATTCTGCAAGCAGAGTCATCTACTTAATTTATCAAAAACATCAGGGAAAGCAACAACCAACGGGGGGTTCCTGTGAGATATTCCCTCTTCCAGGAGGTGAGCGTGACCATGAGTTTGAGAGCCCACCACTGAAGGGCTTCCTGATGAAGGTAGCCCTGAACTGGTGCAGGAATGCTCGAGGGTGTTCACCCCAGCTGCTCCCATGCTCCACCTCCATGCTGAACCCTCCCCTGTGGGCTGCTCAGAATGATAAATAGCCCACATCCCTCTGGAAATGGTGTGAGAGAGGGATGCTGGGAGAGACTCGGCTCTCCCAGAGGGGCCTGAGCATCTCCCTGGGTGCAGTGTGAATAATAAACACCGGCACCCAGGAGAAGAGCCTGTCTCCAGCCAGCAAGGTCTCCAGCCACGGGCCACTGGTTTGCAGAGCGTGCCGTTGTGCACTTTGCTCCTGTGCAAGCTAATAGGTGGAAAAGTAGGTGAGGGGTTCTGGATGACTTATCCTGGTCATAACTTTATGTTGAGATGGGATTAGCAGCTGCTCAGCTGCTTCTCCAGAGAGCTGGGAAATACAGCTGGTGCCCCAACTGAGAAGAAGCCAGAGGCACTGTTCTCCAGCTGTGCCCACTCCTTAACTCTCCAAATGGTCCTTTCTTCAGGTGCGGTCAAATAGGTGGTTGGGAGACAGGTGCATCTTCCTCCTCAGTCTCGCAGGGGAGGTCTTGGGACCATTTCCAAGGGCTATCATCATCATTCTGTCATAGCTGGGAAGGAACAGGGAAACAATTCAGTTCCTGCTGCAGTCCCAGGGGCTGCTGAAGTGAGGATGCTATGATAATGATGATATTCCTGTGACAGCTGCATGGTACGGATCCTTGGCCATGACTAATTGTCTTTCCAGGGAATGCCCGAAGGTCCCTGGAAGATTCTGTGCTTCTCTGCTCCCTGATTCTTCTAGATATCTCCAGACTGAGACACAGAGGCAAACCAGGAGTCGGTTCCTGGGGTGCTTTGGGATGACTAACAGGCAGACAGGCTTAGAAGCAAATGAAAATGAGACATGGGGAGGAAGGGAGAAGAGGGGAAAGAAATTCAGCGTAAACCACTGTTGGTTGGGGAGCTCAACTCTTGTTCCCAGCACAGACAGTCTTCCAGTTGGGCATCCTTAAAGTGTGTAAGTCTGCGGGAAGAAAACCAAAAGGAGACATCACACAGCAGACTGTGAATCAGGGTTTTAATTTAGCTCTTTGGAATGTCCTGGCATTTGTCAATAAGCCAGATCTTCCTGACAGTTTCAGCTGAGTGTTGTTGCTTCAGGAAGCCTGTATGGACCCTTCCAACATGGTGGGAAAGCCCTCAGTTTCTCAGAGGACACAGAGCAGGGCAGATCTCTGCTCTCTCAGGAAGCTGCTTGCCCTCAGGAGCCTAGTCCCACATGGGCATCCCTTCCAGGGCTGCAGCCTCGATGGTAGGCAAGAACCTCCAGTGTTTCCCGCAGGTGGAAACCGAGGGTGCCTCTGAGGCTCCAAGTGATTTCATCAGCTTTTGGTGAAGCAGTGGCCGTAGTTAAGAAGCAAGCTGGTGTGTGCTGCTGCAGGGGAAATGAGAGCACGGTAAAACTTCTAGTTGTGCTGCTGAACATGTCTAAATGCCTTGTCCCCTGACGGAAGCAGGAAAGGCAGCTGTTCTGCAGCACCAGTGGCAATGCCTGGTGAAGAAACTCTTGGGATGCAAAGCTATGGACAGCTACAGACCCTAGGGGTACCTTTTTCTTTTTTTTTTTCCTTTCGCTTCTTCATTTGACTTTTTACTTCTAGTCTGTAGTCGACAGTGCAAAAGAATGCACTAAGCTTTACTCATGAGAAGTATTGGGGAAGCACCTTGAGGAGCTGCAGCCTATGGCTGTGTCACACCCCCTGGCAAGATCAAGCCATGTGATGGACACAGCGTGGGGCTGTCACCTCACGTGGGTTTGAAGCCACCATAGCCTGAGCAGTGGGACCAGGCAGCTGTATCCCACAGGTGAGGGGGCCAAGAGGGGAGCAGGCTGCACCAGGGATTTCTTCAGACCATCCTGTCTTCTCCTCTTTGTGAGAACTTCTCCTCACAGAACTTCTCCTACCTGATCCTTCTGGGTCCTACCATCTCCCTGCACCCGTGGCTCACACGCTGAAGGTCCACAGTTTGGCCACGTCGTGAAAGGAAGGAGAACGCTGGGGCTGACTGGTTGACTTTGGGGAATTCAGAGAGCAGCTAAATCCAGATGGCCATAAAACTTTAGATGACCATAAAATGCTGCTGTAATGTGACTCGTGGCTATTTGCAAAGGATCACCCAGACATGAAAGATGCTGGAGAATGCTTTTATGGGTCGTAATGAAACAGGTGTAATAATTTTGTTTATGCTCATAAAGTGCATAAAGCTTTGTATTAAAGGAAGTAGAGGAGATATTTCTCTGATACCTTAAATGCTGTAAGGGAAAATTAACTACAAGAAGTTGGGGTTTGGCTTTTTTTATTATTATTATTATCTTTGTAATGGAGGTATGTTCTGGAAATAAGTCTTTTTACATCTCTTATGATGAAATATTCCCCAGTGGGCTCCATGCTCACAGGGATCTCGTCTCAGTGACACAGATGAGGATGCTGTACACAGAATTTAAAGTAAATTAAACCCAGACTTTTAGCTGCTGGTAAATTGCCAGAACGTGCTTGGTTGGACAGGCTTTGGTCACTGCTGTGCTACAGAAAGCGCTGCAGTTTCCTTTTGCACATTAAACCTTAATGCTCCCATCAAAAAATAATTTGATTGGAAAATTAAAAGTTGGCTGCATGTTCCTTCCCAGAAAAAGGATTTGCCTATTTCTTCAGAACAAAAAGAATAAGCATTAGCACATAGTGATAAGGAAGGATTCCTGCTAGAGAAATTTGATTATTTTTTTTCTAAAAGTATTCGGGCACACCTAATAAAAAGGCACATAAGAAGCAAAACAGAACAATCTGTTGTTATTTAACACGGCAAATACTGTTGAGATACAAATACAGTTAAGTTTTCGCTGGTAACTAAGCAACAGAAGAAAATACCATTTATCTGAATTGCTGTTTATTCTGCTGTTTTTTAGCTCTGCAGTAGTGATTT
The DNA here is from genome assembly GCA_013399075.1 of Chloroceryle aenea. Taxonomy (NCBI): domain Eukaryota; kingdom Metazoa; phylum Chordata; class Aves; order Coraciiformes; family Cerylidae; genus Chloroceryle; species Chloroceryle aenea. The sequence continues at coordinate 201,599 of VWZY01013677.1, read as the reverse complement.
TTATTCTCCACACCTCAAACACAGAAAGAACAACTGTTTGTGGTGTGGCTAAATTGTTTAATGTACTGTTTGATACAGGGGGAAATTAGGCATCAGAATAAATGTCTAGGACTGCTGCAACTAGCCATTAATGACTTCTGATCTTCACACAAATGTTTCAGTAGATCCATAACACAAGCAAATGTCCTCCACTGACTTAGGCAATTGTAATAAATATGGGCTACATGAGGCATGAAATCAGAACATTTTCATTTTGCCAAAGAATGCAAATGGTCTCTCATTCGTGTGCATCGTCCTAAGGACTTTTTAGATTAAGCACATGGTAGCAATGTAGTCTCTGACACTTCTAAAGTGAAGCTTTTTTTTTGCTAGAGCTGTGTGTATTGCCATCAGATGGATGGTTTCATTAAGGTGAAAATCTGTAGCAAGAAGTGCTCAGAGCCATAGTCAGTCTGGGCTTGCAGATGGCTCTATGCTTGATGTGTACACACTTGTGCACACCATCTAAATGAAGAGCAACTGAATGTAACTCTTCTTAATCTCCAAAATCTTCATTTCTAACTAAAGATTTGCAGTAAATTGTGGACTGGAAGAAAGGAGGTAAGGGCAAATCGCCACCAGTTTCTGTGATGCCAGGATATTCACAGAAGGCCTTTTATAAGAGTAGTCAGGTTGGAAACTTTTAGCCCAGATGCCAGTGGCATCTCAACTGTCTCCTCCAGGATATTTGACTCTGGAGAGTTGCCTCCCATTTGGAAAGTATTCTTGGGGAGTCTAATTGCATACCTTGTACTGGAGTAAGAAGGGAAGAAGGTGTTTTTATCCACAGTTTCAGGCCAGGCTATCACATTCCTAAGGATAAGGGAAAAAGGAGTGAGATTTTTTGCCTGCAGGAAAAGGGCAGCTCATCCCATCACAGGCATATGAAATCTCACCTGGATTTGAGTCTGCTGAGTCGAAGCTCCACCTTGCTCCTGCAGGAAGGTATTAGGTTGGTCAGCTGCCAACTCCTGGGGAATGAACCCTGTGAGATTATTTACATTCATCCCCATTAATCAATGTTTGGAAAGCACTTGGAAATTAGAAAACACTCCAATAAATATTTGGTATTATCATACAATTACGCTACCACATCTCCAGTGCTGAAGTGGGCATGCTCTAAACCTGTGATCAGTGTGTCACCAGAGGTGTTTCAAATGTAGGTATCAGTCTGCTGACCAGCCTCAAGACTGGTATCTAAACCCAGAGCAAAATGAGGGCTCTTGATTCTGGAAACACTGGAGAGCCACTGTCTGATAAGAATGAACGTCTCTTTCCCTAGGACAGAGACACAGCTTCTTCCACAGCTAGAGATCTAAGTATTTTTTAATTTATTTATTTATCTTGCATTTTAAACACTTCTTGTGGGCAGTGCAAGAACTAACCTGATTTTCTGTTTGTTTTTTACTTTACTGCCTCCCCTCATTAATATAATGGCAAAAGAATGTCACTCGTGATCTTGTCTCAGTTTCGTATCCTTCAGGGTTATGCTTTATCAATGGTCTGTGCACTGTGCTGTGAGATATACTGAAATAAATTAAAACAATTAAATGCTGAAGCATTCTCCACTTTTTTCCAGAGGGTGAAAAAGACATTAAGCCTCAGATAGCAACATATATTGTTGCCATCTGATTATCAGCCATACAGGAAGTGTTGCTTCCTACTCCATTGTCCTGATTCTGTATAGTAGGCTTGTTTAGATCAGCACTGACAACCCAAACGGTGGCCTGGCTTCAAAAGAAGAGAGGAATTATAAAATAAGAAGGTTTGATATCACTTTTTCATACTACATTTTGTAGTCTTCCAACTGTAAAAGATTTAGGAAACTCAGTTATTTCTAAGCATTTCTCCACAAACATGAGAGACATGAAATTGTGGATTTCTTTCTTTTCTGGGGTAGGACTGTGAAGTTTTTTACTTGTTTTTTACTCCTCTGGTGAAATCAGAAACTTTAATGGATTATCTTGATTTACTGGATGAAGTAGATGGCAGTACTGTTACCATACTTCCCATTCCTCCTCCTTCTCACTTTCTTCCTCTGGTGCTTTAACTCTCACTTCTTCATTCCTTGTCATTTCTTTTCATGTCAATTAAATTCTCTTTGGGGAAATCGATAGGCAGATTTTGTATATTTAAACAGCACCTGCACAAGACTGCAGTTGAGGCCTTGGGATGAATTCATAACCAAAATAATAAATTTCATATCTGCTCTCTCAGGTTCATTGGTATTGGTTTACCCTACAAGGAACCCAAGGGATTTTCCAATGCAGAGCTGTTGTTACTTCTTCCTCTGCCTTTCGTGAATAACCATATAAGAGCCATGACCTGGACTCCCCCAAAAAATAGGAGTTTCCACCAAAACAAGGCCAAAATATAAAAATAAAACCTCTTCAGGGCAGGAACTACCTCTGACTGTGTCTGTACAACATTTGCTGACAAGAGGACTCCAGTGAGAGTGTCTAAGATGCAATTACATAATGCATATATATAAAAAAATGGGATGTGTCATTACTGCAGTATTAAGCTATATTTGGAAACTACAAGAAGAAAAGGACTCCCATTTTTTCTTTTCCTTCTTTCTGTTTCCTTCTTTCTGGGGGGGAAAAAAGTGTCTTTGATATATGAAGCATTTTATGAGAACATCTTTTTATTTTAATAACTGCTAATTTGCACACCTACCATCAATTGCTGGTGCAATTAATTGTGGATGCAAATAAGAATGTTTAGCTGTCTAATCCACCCGATTGTGCCTATAAATCAGTGACAGTAATTATGGGTGTAAATGCTCATTTCGGCCTGCAATTAATTTGGCCAAAATTGATAGGACAGAAAAAAATACCACCCTAGGCTGAAATTTGGTCCCCAGCGTGTAAAAAAAGTATCTTCCTCCTCAGCCTCTTGCGTCGAAATTGCAAAGAGCTAAGTAGACAAAGAGCAATGATTCCCCAGTCCCCAATAACTCACTGCCAGTGTTTCGCAATAAAGTGCAATGGGAGAGGAAATATTTCCATAAGGGTTCATTAATCACAACATATTTGCCATGCACAACCACTCTGCAGAGCAGGTAAAGAACCCTGTGGGATGCTGCCTGGCACAGCATACCATTTTCATAATAAGAAAAGTATTTTTTTACACAAATGCTGTAGAACTGAAGTTGCAGATGGCTCCACTGGCAGAGCCAGAGCCTCCTGGCACAACCCTCAGCAGCCAAAGCTACTCTAGGTATTTATAGCCAGGGTTAGTGGTATCTCAGAAGGATGCTGGAGGTGCTGTCTGCCCACCATGTGCAGTATTCCCAGGGTACTGGGAGGACATGTGAGGCAGGCCAAACAAACCCCAGCCAAAAAGCAAACTGCAGGAGGAAATCCAAATCTTACCTGTCCCTGTTTGTGCTGCAGGACACTAATGAGAGGTCTAAGAAGAATTAAACTGATTGTGTCTGAGAACCTGGGTGTCCAACAGATCCCATTAGCAGAAGCATGCAGCAAAAGATGCCTTTCCAGCTCAGTGGCTCCTTTCAGATCTGGGCAGAAGGCCATTTCACTTTACCTGACCCTGAGGACACTGGAGAGCCCCTGTTGTCCCACCACGCTCTGACTCATCTAGACCCGTTCAGTGTTTTGCACAAGGGGTAGAGCTGGTGTCTTTACTGTGCCTCTGTGGTCTTGGTGTCTGCTGCTTCACTCCCACATGGGATTTTGATAAAACTCAAAGCCACCTGGTGTGATTTTAATTTAAATGTGAATTTAATGTGTTTTCCTTTTCTATTGCTCCGATGTGCATTGTCAAGAGCAATGCTGCAGGCACAGATCTGGCCTCCACAGTTACTCTGTGCTTCTGCCCTGCTTTTGCTTGAGGCATACTGCTGAGTAAAGCTGCTGCTTGGTGGTGACACGTGCATTGGGTACGGGGGTTCATTGGATACGAACACCAGGGTCATTCTTCAAGGGGGAGACTAAGTCTTGGACTATTTGCCAGCTGGAAACCAAAACTCTTCTGATCAGCAGAAGATAGCTCCAGAGTTATAACTGAACAGAAGGGGGATTAAAGGTTGCGTTCAGTCTGTGTCAAAAGAGGTTCCCCAAATGCCATGCTCCATTGGTTGTGAGAAGGGGTTTAAGACAAGAACTTGTGAAAAGGAGGGGAAACACTGAATCCTAACCCATTAAAACAATTTGTATTGGCAGTGGTTAAAGTCTACTAAAATTCTTCTTGTTAGAAAATACAATCTCACCAAAAAATAATAAATAAAGTGCTGTGAAAACTTATTTAAAAGGTCATAAGGAAAGTCTTTCAAGACCAGGATGTCAAAGAGATGTTGAGAAAAAGAGAAACAGAGATCTACATTGGTTCATAGCCCAACAAGACAGTCCAGTAGGACACAGGACATCCTGATGCAAGACAACCTTCAGAGTTTTTCATTGAATGAGATTTTTATCAGCCAGCCTTAATTAATTTTGAACTAAAATTGTAGGACCAAGCTGAGAGCCTAGACTTTCTGACACAGAGGAACAGAGAGCAGATCAGAATAATAGAGTAGATCAAAGGCCACCCAGAGCTGTCCTTGTGCTCTGACACATGGAGCACATGGGAGACCACTACAAGCTCTTCAAGGATCACAAAAAGCATCACAGCTTGGCCATCAGAAGACATCCCTTGCTTTCTGTCCTGGGTTAACTATCACCAGCTGCTGCTGGCCCAAGCAGCTAGGAGGGGCTGCAGCCGTGAGGGGCCCCACCTGGGGCAAGCCACAGAACCAGCCAGCGGGTTAGTTGATACAAACTGGTCATGGCCCCATATAAGGGGAGGGCTGGGCCAGGGTGGGGGCATTTGTTTTCAACTTGCTTCAGTGGGTGACTTCAGCATGGCTGGAGCAGAGAAGGTTGGTGTCTCAGGCATAGGTAGAGCTTTCCTGGTTTTACAACTCGCTTTGTCCATCATTTCATTAGTCCTGGTGTTTTCTTCTCCTTTTGTGTTGTTTTATTAAACTGTCCTTCTCCAAACCCCTGGGGTCTCACCTTTTTCTTCCTCCTGGTTCTCTTTCCCGTCCCATGGGAAAGGGTGTGTAGGGTGGGGAGGAAGCAGTGGGTGAGTGGCTGTTTGGTGTTTACCTGCTGCCAGAGCTTAAGCCATGACACTTTATAAAGCCCCTCATTGCTCTTGTACCCACTGAAATCTTATTTGGGTGGTCACCACGTCTTCTTCCCCTGGCTTGCACGGGTGCTTTCTGACCATTACCTCTCTCATCGGGTGAGCCAGCAGCAGCCTGCTGGGCTCCTGCCTCCTGCTTCTTCTCCCTGGTGCTGCCGCACGAGCGCTGCCGTAGTGACTCACTTCTAATCACCAAGGGAACCCGCAGCCAGACCGCTGCTCCTCCTAAAATAAGAAATCACAGCTACAGGGTCTCTCCTCCTAAAATAATCAATCTAGGAGGAAAAAGCACTATATGTTGGGCAGTATCTGAAGTATGATGTGCAGCACATCAGATGGGTCAGAAAGCAGGGCGATGAGCTGGCTCTTAGCAGGGCTTCAGGCTAAGACCACCCTAGGCTTGCAGTGCAGATGGTCATCCAAATCCATATAGAGCCATGCAGAATGGAGAGCAGATCTTTGCAGGCTCTGAGTAGAGGCCATTGCAGAATCTGCCTTTTGTTTGGTTGGTTTTTTTTTTCCCTGCCATTATTTGAAAAAACTCTGAGGGAAGCCATATAATCAACATCCCCCCTGCCTTAAATTTCAAATTGGAAAAGCTGAGTCCTTGAAAAGAGTAAGACAGTGCTAAGCTTTTAAAATAGTTTTATGAAAGCCAATCTTATCTTTAATTTAGTTCACTCTTACCAACCGATACAAACTGCAGAAAGAGAAATTTTGCTTTTTAAGTAAATGTTTATTATTTTGAAGTACATAATGATAAAAGAGTACATATTAAAATAAATAATAATTAAAAAGTTGGTTATTTTCAAGCAGATGCATTGCCTGCATTTCCATAACCTTTCTCCTTTATTTCTTAGGTATTTCCACACAATCTACTTGGGTATCCGGAGTCGCCGGAGTGGCGAGAACGACAGGTGGCGGTTTTACTGGAAGATGGTGTATGAGTATGCAGATGTGAGCATGCTGCATTTGCTGGCCACCTTTCTGGAGAGCGCACCTCAGCTGGTCCTGCAGCTCTGTATTGTTGTCCAGACTCGGACGCTCCAGGCTCTCCAAGGTAAGGCTTCATTTAATCTAGCTGGGGTTTTAGCATCTTTGAGGAGGAGGAAATTTTTATACGTATGTATCTTCCAAACTGCTGCGTGCCTCGTGCTCCTGGTGTAAGCTGTTAATGATGGCTCTCAGGAAAGCCTGCATTGTTGGTTTTGTAGCCTTTCTTATTGGCCTTGGGTTGTGGGCAGGATTTATCGTGTTTTGCTTTCTGCACGTCCTTGTAATGGAAAAGCTCTTCTGATTATCCACTGGGCCGGTGTGAAAATTGCATCAATCAAACTATTGCTCTTCTCCTGATGCTTCATTCTGTGAATGCTCCAAACCCTCCCAACTGCAGAATGAGGTTCACACAGTATTATGCAAAACAGAGAACGACACAGCAGAAAGCAGCTACTCTGAGGAGAAAATGCCAGTGTCTGTGCAATACATGGCCATCAGTTCTTGGTTGTGTTTATCTGAAATAATACAAGTCAGCTGCTGAGCATTACAACATCTATTCCTTCAAGCTCTGGGTTTCCTTCTAAGGTTGATGCTTTCAGCAAGTGTGAAGTCTTTAAAGTGGAAAATGCATCTGTCCTGCCATGGGGTTGTCAGTCAGCAGTATGTACATAAGAATATCTCCTTCCCTACTGCTTGGTTTTGATGCTGCTTTTGGTTCTCTGACAGCTTTCCTCTCCTATTGCACCATTGTTTTGCCTTGTGGCTGCACCTTGGCAGGAATTATTGGCAAGGGAATGAGATGAATGGGAATGTGGGATCCAGAAGGTGACATAAATGTGATGAGGCAGTGAGGAGGGGAGGAGGAGCAAAGGGACAGAGAGAGGAAGGAAATGCAGCCCTTTTGCCATTTGTTTTTAAGAAGCAACTCATGCGTTTCCCACTGCAGAAGATAAACCTGTGACAGCACCTTGCTTCAGGAAACTCTGGGTTTAGTTAGCTTCTTATGAGGAACATGAAGTGAACATCACGTGGAAGAGGACTGGGGATAAAGTGGGTAACTGTGTGAAGACCTTGATCTTGGGCAGTTTCCTGTGGATATATCGCAGGCTTTTCATTTCCCTCCCCTTTGAACTGGTGTCTAATAGCAGCTGTCCTGCTTCCTGGGTTTCTTTTGGTTTTGTTTCTTTAGATCTAAAACTCTGTCACCTTAAGGGAAAAAGAAAGCCTAAGTTTCTATTTTAATGAGTTGGTGTTCTGTACAAGGAGGGTTGCTTAAGCACTTCCTACAGCTATTGCTCCAAATAATGCTGCCCCACACCAGCCAGTCCAAACTGTTTTCATCCAGGAGAAGGCATTAGCACTTGAAGAAGCTTCATCCGTCCCCCCACCCTGCAAAAAAGACTCCAGAGAGAGGCTTAGGAGTGGAACATAGCCAGAATAGTGTATGGTCAGCTATAATTCAGCTATCTTCATAAACTATTAATACAGAAGGCCTCTCGTCCTCATTTTAGTGCAATAACAGATCTGTCTAGGAGAAATGTGGCTGGTGAGTAGGCACTAAGCCTGAGATGTACTCTGCAAGTGATTGTTAATTAGAGAAAAACCTGAAATGTTTCCATTTAAAAGGCAGAGATGGTTCCTGAAGCCTGCAATCAGCTCTGTGAAATCTACGTATCAGAAACCAGAAAGGAATAAAACTATAATTATGGATTGCAGCTGAGAAGGCTGAAAATATTTACTTAGCTTCTTTTCCCCCATTTTCTGCCATCTTCCAAGGAGAAAAGGCTCCGTTTAAAAGACCAAAGAAAATTAAACAAGGTTGTAGCATTTTCTTAAACATTATATTCCCCTGATGAAAGCTGGAATGTTTTAGTACATTACCAGCTGTGAAAATCTTTTCTGTTCTCTCTTTTTTTTTTTTCTTTTTAAAGAAATTTTAAGGATAATGCATCACACTATAGGATGGTAGATTTGCTGTGAGGCTGCATAAGGTGAGCATAATTTTTCTCAGTGTTTCCATGGTACAACTGAGTGTTTTGAAATGGCCTTAGCCATGAGGTTTCTGCTTCACCTGGCTGTCCAGTCACTGAGCCTCTAATAGAGATTTCTAGCGTGGATCAACAAACAGAGCATTTGATTTATTTATTTTTTTTCTTGGAGAATGCTACTTAGTTTTTATTATTCTTTTAGTTCTCTGTGCCATGGGACAAAGCTATGACAATTAGGACACTTGATAAGTGCCAACGATGCTCCACGTTCTTAAAAGTATCCTTCCATCACAGACCACAAATGGGGTATGGGAAATGAATGATACTAGAAATGCCTTGGTCTGTAAGTGGGGTATTTCTAATATCAAGCCATTAATGACCACAAAGAAATCTGTTAAATATTTTATTTATGAAATTGTATATTTTCCATTCCAAATGCACCAAAATAGCTTCATTCCCGACAGGACAATCCTGTTGTTGAAGATTCTGTGTTTTGGGATTGGTATTGGCTAGGTGGGGATTGTTTCTTATTTCAGTCTTTAGAATCATTAAGGTTGGAAACAGCCTTCAAGATCAA
>VWZY01013677.1:172844-192758 GCA_013399075.1 Chloroceryle aenea | reverse complement strand
CCTGCCCTCAAGCAGATCAACACTTGCACTCAATTTGGTGCTGTCCTTAAACCCTGCTGAACGAGGTGAGAAATGCATCCAGACACACACACATCCTTAGGAAGATCAAGAAAATTATTTCCTGATGAGCACGAAACTTCCCCTCTCGGTGATCCATGTGCTGCCCTAAGGGCCACTTCAAAAGCCCAGAGCATGCACTGCAAGGATTCTTCAGGGGTCCCCAAGCATAAATTAAGGCCCTTCAATGTAAACTCCTGGCAAGGAGGGTGGACTGCTGCAGCAGAATGTGGCTTACGGCAGAGACCGCAGCCACTCTATGGAGCAGCATCTACTTGGTGTTGGCACTCGGAGAAATCCGAGTGTTGATAAAACAGTATCTGAACTTGCCACCTGAAAATTGGATGATTCTTTAAGATTTCATCAAAACTGGCACAATCGGAGGCAATGATCTTTCTTATTCTGCCTACAAGCAGCAGCCAGGTCCCTTCCAGAGTAGGAGTGCAATGGCTTGTGAGGAAGACTATGATTTCTCAGTGCTGATTTCTTGGTGCTAATTCCTCAGGAAGACAAACAACTTTGGTGTGGTGCTGGGCTAATCTGGAGCTGTGCTAACCCCCTGTTACCCTCACCTTTTCCACACTGGTTCCTTGCTGTGGCACCTCATTCCAGAATCATGCCAGCAGACGGGCACTCATCCCTTGGCACTCTACTTCATTTTTCCCACTATCCCATTTGAGTTTAGAAAGACTTCCCACCTTAAAATTAGCAAAAAAGAACCAGCAAGTAAAAAATCCTGCTGATCATCTGATTGGAAGGATGCTCCCATCCGTTAGCATACATGTCATCTTACTCAAGGGCATGGTGTTCTAGCTGCTCCTAGATGAGGAGATAGACAAGATTACTCCCTGGATTTACCACAGATTTCATTATTTATGATGTATTAATTAAGACATTGTTTAAATTATAGATTAGCTTCAAACTCCTGTTTACTGCATGTTCTGCTGGCTAGTCAATGCTTGACATTTTTTTTTCCATCTGCCCCGGGGGGATTTGTTCTGGCTTCTCCATACAGTAAAATAAATCAAAGTCTCTATCAAAGTTTAAGAAAAGTCTAATCAAAGATTATCTCCTACAAAGTTGCAGTTCTTAACACAGACTGACAGTAGTGCAGAAGCAAACTGAGAACCTCAGAACTGTTTATAAATTCATCAGGTTTCAGTGAAGTCGCCACACGCCCCGAGAGCTGCTGGATTCTGCTGAAGCTGCATTTCCACAAAATCTCCCTGGCCAACCATTCTCCCCTTTTCTCCCAGCTCAGCTGGAAACTCCTGCACTGTTCATGCACTGACACCACAGCCAGCGAGCCAGAGTTCCAGTGCCAGCACCGAGCGTTGCTCGCCCATCCTACTCCAAACAAATTGCTGCTCCTGCTTGAGCTGAACGAGCCGTTCGGAGGCTTGCTGGCAGTTTATGACATGGCTGATAGGTCCTAACTTTATCTGGCAGAAGGAAATTAGGTGTTAGCTAGTTCATTAAAAAAATCCTCTGACAAAGCTCATCCTTGTGCATCAGGAATTCAAACTCTTTTCCTATCAGTGCAATAAGCCAAAATTCATTTAAGTATGCACTTTTTTAATTATTTTTTTTTGGTGAGGACACCGCTGTGCTTCGGGCTGCTCTGTAAAGTACTGCCTACGTTTGCAGTGCTCTTGAAATAGAAATAAAAATGGGAAAAAAAAATAGAATTCTGATGGAAAATCTGCTTCAATGTATATTTGTATGGAAATAAGGTGCAGCACTTGAGTTCTGGGCAAGCTGCCACTGCTCTTCTCTGTGCTGTCAAGGTTCTGCACCACTGCAGTCCAGCGCCCAGCCCTTCCAGAGGCAGAGAAAAGCAGAGTGAGCAATAGCCACAGATTCTGCCTGCAACTGGGCAAACCAGATTTTCAGTGACCAGGATGAACAACTCTACCATGCAGTCAATAGATCTTCTAAACTGATCTGTAAGGCCCCTTTGCAAATCTTTAAATGTTTTCTTGCAGTCATTAGGGTAGAGCCATCATATTAGCACACCCTTGCTCCTGATAGGACAGGAGGGGACTTCCTGAAGGCGATCATGTCATATAATCCATTCCATAACCTGATTACAGTCTTAAAACTAGTTATACCTGTTGTATCTAATATACCAGTTGGAAGTTTAATTCTCTGATTGATAGAGACCTGCTGCTGCTGTCCTGCCTTTTTAATCTCATCAGTTCCCTGTCCCTATTTATTCTTCTGCCATCCCTGTTTTTACACTTGTTCCCTAAGGAAATGAGGTTCATGTGATTATATAGTCCATTGCTGTCCTTCAGCCCCGACTTTTAAGAACTTCTCATCCATTGCACTATTTCAATCAAATAGGAAAGAACAGCCAACATCTCAAAGATAATTATGTTGCTTTAAATATTGTGAAAATAGCAGCCAAATCACGGAAAAAAGAGACGAGCAAGAAGGGAAAAGCAGGCAGACTTCAACTGTTATTCTTTTTCTTAGGCACCAGCCAGTCCAAATACTCATCCTTCCAGACAAGGATTGCACTGCTTTCCCCTTCCCAGAGGGACTATTGTGATAGACAGATGGGATTAGGGAATAAGAGACACTTTGATGGGGAAGCAAGGAGCGTTCCTCCTGCTGCTCATTCTGGCGTCTCAGGAGACATTCTGCATTCTCTTGATTATTTTCATAGACTTCCCTTTCATCAGTTCCAGTCTGAATTCATCTTTGGTGAATATGGATGACCAGGACTGTGCAGAGTCCTCCAGATTACATTTCTCTAGAGCCCTCACATTTCTCATGGCAATATCTCAGTGGGTGTGATCTAGGATTGTGATTCCCTGTTGACTCAGGCATCGCACTGGTTAATCCCAGTTATTTCATGATCTTTGGAAACACACAGGCTCTTCTGGTGGCACAGCACTCTGGTAAAGCTTCAATTACATTAAGAAAATTTATTAGCAGCTAAATGCATGTAATGGCATTTCATCTCATTTGTACTTTTCTAGCCTGCAAGGAAAAAAAACTCCTGTTTTGGGGTTTTCTTTTTCCACGTATCACACTCTTTTCCCCATTTCTGATGTCTCCCAAAACCTTATTAGTAGATTACTTTTTAAAACCAGGGTCACTAAGACAAATATCCAGAAAAGATTGGTTCAAAGAGTCCCTGAAAAAGGTGATAGGAAACCTGCTCTAGCCCAGGAGTTTTTCAATAGCATTTCAAATTAATCCTGCCAAATCTTTCTTTAACTAGTTCCTGTACTTGCTTCAGCTATCTTCTACTAATCCCCCCTTTCTCAAGCTTCACCAGGACTTTCCCATTAGCATGGTAATCACCATTCTGCCAAAGTTTTGATGGATTAGATCTGCCACATGTTATTTGTTGAGAAGGGGTTAGAAAAGAAAAATATCAAGTTAGCCCAGACTCTCTGGCTCTCTTGTGACCTACTTTTTTGCAGACATCTGTTATTTTTTCATCTTCTTTTATATTTACCTTCATTTTCAATCAGTTTTTGCTCTAGAAGCTGCTCTACAGCTTTGTATTGTATTGAAGCCTACATTGTAGCCTGTTTTAGCTGCTTGCTTGTGAAATGCACCAGATTTCCTCTTTTCCAGTCACGTGGCACCAGTTCTGACTGTTAAGATGCTTCTCACCAGCAACAGGACTTCACACGCCAGCTTTTTGTGAACCCTGAAACAGGTTGTCAGGTTGCACTGGGTGAAAACAAGGAGCTTTGAGGTTTTGCTTCCATCTCCAGTAATGCAGTTTTCCTGTCTGATCCCATTTCCTATCAGCTGGCTCTGTCCTTGGGCCCTTGTTTCAAGACACCCTTACTGAAAATAGACCTAAAAGGCACAGCCTTTATTGCTGATCATCCTTTTTGTTTTTCCATCTAGGCACTATTTTCGAGGTAGCTTTGTATACAGATAGGTTTTGAGGCTTTTTTCCAGAAGTTTTGTGCTATGCAGGATTTTGAAGCTCCAGAAATACTGCACCTTAAAGAAGCTCTTAAGTCTCCCCCACAGAGAAGTTCCTGAACATCTGACTTCTGCCTTCACTCATTTCTTTAAAATTCTGATAGACAGCCTTACTAACAGATCTATTTTTGTTTATGTCTCCATTTTATTTAAATTAAACCAACATTCCTGTGATCTGATGCTATTTTTTTTACAATTAGCCGTCCTGTAACAACCTCAATACTTTCTGTAACTAAGTTTAGCAAGAAGCCTCTCTGCTTTCTGTCAGAAAATCTGTCAGTTGACGTGCTCCGGAATATCTGGAGTCACATTTGCCTTCAGCAGCATTTGTTCTCCAGTCTGTATCTGAGAAATTGGAGTCTGCCATAATGAGACAATTCTCTGCAGAATTTCTCCCTGTAATAATGCTTTGAACATCTCTACCCGTAGCCAAATTTAACTCTGGAATTCTACAGCAGACTCTTAACAACTACCCACTATCTTTCCCCAAAGTAATTTGGTATGCAAACAGAATCTGTTTTATCAGGGATCCCTTTCTGAACCATCAGTCTGTCATTCCCTTCACACACACCGCTTTTGCCGGTGTTTCCATCTTTTCTGAATGCCAGCTCCCTTCCAGGACTTATGTCCAGGGAGCCATTACAAGTCTGTGATGTTTCTGTAGCCCTGTAGTTCTCTTTGTAACCCTACAGTACTTTATCTCCGGCACCCACGGCTTTATTTCCCGCATTTCCAGCTGTCCTGTCCATTTGGTTAGCTATAGGCATGATGTATCAGTACAGTTTGGGACTGCAAGAGGCAGTGTGCACAGCGTGGCAGGCATGGCCAGGAAGGTAAGGACTTGGCAGATGGATGGTGTGATTTCTTAGCACATCCATAGCAAACCCAGTGTACAGGACCTCTGAAAGTCAAGCAGAGAAGATAATAGTAGGCACCTTTCTTCTTTCTGTTTGCATGCCTAACAAAACCTAATTCCTCTAGCAAGATCAGGAATGGGAGCAGAACTCCCTCCAACATCTTTTCCCAAACGATATGTGCTGGTCTCTCTCTGTTACTGAGTTTGTGCTGGTATCTTTATCCTTGTTTAGTTCCTATTAAGCAGTCACAAAAAGATCCCAGGATCATGTAGCACGATATAGGCCTATCAAGAGGAGTTTGTGATATGAGGCAAAGGATAACATTTGTGGAGCCTGGCCACTCATTGCCCATTTTTTTTTTCCTGTGATTCAATGAGTGGCAAAAAATGAATATACTATGCAGGTCATTCTGAATGAATGGCAGTAAGGCTTCGTAACACACCAGCATGAAATCTGCATCTGTCATTTTAATAGGAAAAAAGTCATTAAAAACAGTATTAGGAAGATTTAGTAGTCACATTACTGCTATTCTTTTTGTCCACGTTAGACATCCTGGCCACGCTAGACATCCTAGCTACATCTGCAGATACAGATGTCTCCAGTTAAGCTCCAGAATCCTATTAAAAGGCCTCAATAACTCAACTGATTACCAAAGACATTAGGTGAATGCTTCCTTCATTAAATATTGAAAAATCTTGTCATATCTTCACATGCGTGAGCCAAACTTCAGGCACATGCTTTGTAATACCTTAAACGGATTGTGCCAATCTGAAAGAAAAGAACTGTAGATGTTTTTATAAACATTTCTTTGCATATGAGTATGACTTCAAGATTGGTTTCTCAGGGCTTTTTGATGCAGCTTCTCCCAGTACCAGGCTGATCATTTCACCCGTGGGTGGCATTTCCAGCTCATACAGATTCAGAGACATTGTTCTTATCTTGTCACAGAATCAAAGAACAAGTTCGTTCGGAGGGTGTCCATCTAATCCAAACCCTGCTTGAAGCAGGGTCATGTGCAAAGATAGATCAGGTTCCTCACGGCCCTGTCTCAGTTTCGTGTACTCCTGTGAATGCAGACCCTGGAGCCTCTCTGGGTGAAGCACTCGCTACCCCGGTGACAAGTTCTTTCCTTGAAGCAAATCAGAACTTCTCTGTGTGATTTGTGACTGTTGCCTCTTGTCCTTTCAGCTGTGCACCTCTAAGAAAAGTTTGTCTGGGTTTTCTCTGTATTTCCTCTTTAGTCAGGAAAAGATGGCATTAGATCTTTGCCTTTGCTTCACACCCCTCTCTCCAGGCTACACCAACCCAGCTCATACGCCGTGTGCTCCAGCTCCTAAATATCTCGGTGGCTCTCCACTGACCTTGATCCAATTTATCACAGAATGGTTTGGGTTGGAAGGCACCTTAAAGCTCATCTGGTTCCAACCCCCTGCCATGGCAGGGACACCTCCCGCTAGAGCAGGGTGCTCAAAGCCCCATCCAGCCTGGCCTTAGAACACTTCCAGAGAGGAGCATCCACAGCTTCATCTGGGCAACCTGTTCCAGTGTCTTACCACCCTCAGAGTGAAGAATTTCTTCCTTTTATCTAACCTAAATCTACCCTTTTTCAGTTTAAAACCACTAGCCCTCATCCTGTTACTACACTCCCAGATGAGAAGTTCCTCTCCATCTTTCCTGTAGGTCCCCTTTAAGTGCTGGAAGGCAGCAATAAGAAACCATCTCTTCTCCAGGCTGAACAACCCCAACTCCTGTACTGAGGGCTCAGAATGATACAGACATGTGAGGTTTTTCCTTTATCTTTGTAAGGCTTTTTGCAGCTCCTCTCAACCTACTGAGATGCCTCTGCAGGGCAACCCTACCCTCCAGCACATCAGCTGTTCCCCTTTGATGGGTCCAGGCTTTAAGATCAGTATGAGCCTGGAGGTATTGTGAAGAGAAATTCCTTCCTGTTAGGGAGAATGGAAAAGGAAAAAAAAAACCAAACAAGAGAAACAACCAACCACCAGTATTATTTTCAGATTATCTACAAGTTTTTATCTACGAGTGGCTGCAGAAAGCTGCTAATGTATACATAGTGGTGAAGAGAGCCGAGACACAGAGTAGTGCATTTAGTTCCTGGGAGTGTGATATTTTCCTACACGCTGAATTTCATCTGTTCAGAAAGTTAGTGGCGTATCCTTTTTGTTGTGCTAAAAGCACCTTTGCCAATGAACAAGTTCCTGGGGTTTGGTTGGGGTTGCTGTGTTTTCTGCAGCAGGGACTTTTGTTTAAGAGCAGGGATAAAAAAGCGGTGCGTGCTTGGCACAGGAGCAGCTTTCATGTGTCCAATATAGCAGCGAGAAATTTCAGTCGTGATTGTGTCTCAGCTGAAGACTGCACAAGACTGCAGAGATAACTGATGTGAATTCTACATCATGCAGTGGCCTTTAAAGCTTCAGCCAGGGAACCAAGGTACCAGTTTTACTCCAGATACGCAGATCTGAAACGTTCTCAGCCCTTTCCGTTTTTACTGCATGAAATATCCCTTCCTTTATTCGTCGTGCACTTTGGACCAGACAAGTAATCCTTTCTGCAGAGTGAGTTTTAGCTGACAGTGGCAGGGCGAAGTGGGGCTGCATGGTTTAAAATGTGTTGCATGAAGTTCAGGTTTAGTTGTATACGGGGTATCCTACAGATGATGAAATCAACTATGGAAATCAGTATCTAGAAATTATTTTGTAAGCACTGGCATTTTTCTGTTGTGCATATACTAGGTATGGAACTTCAAATATAAACAAAGCCAGTTGCATTCTTGCTTTGTGCTCAGGACTTTTGCAAATACCAACAAATAGCCAGTGCCACAGTGAGACTCAAATGGAAGGTCCAGTCTGGCACAGGAGAGTCATCCCCAGGGGCACCTTCTCACTGGAACCTCTGGGACTGCTTTCACAAGTAAAGACTATTCACTGGGCTGGGCTTTACGGGACCAAAAAGTGATTAATTCACTCTCTTTTGTGTTAGGCTTGACATTCCACCTACTGGGGATGCAAACCTATTAAATGGGTTTTATTAGGTTTTGGTTTCCCTAGCTAAATTATAATGAAAATAAATTTTGGGTCCTTTTTTTATTATTATTTATGTTTTATTTCCTGTGGGTGTTATTTCTCGCAGTGTTTCGGTTAATAAAGTGGTAAACTATATTCCACTCTCTGTACACAGCGAGTACCATTTAAGAACAAATCATTAATGGCTTTTGTGTTAGGGCTGAAGAGAGCATTTCTAGTTCAGTTTTGATCGGGGCGTTCAGCGTATCGTTTGTGCCTGGGTGGCCAGTGTGTGGCTCTCGAGAGTTCAATAACCTGGTCAGGGAGAATCTCATGACAGGAGGCTACTGAAGCACTATTGATCCCAGTCAGTTACATTTAATAGACGTTCTGTCTGCATGCTCTTTCCCACCCTGTGGACATTTCAGGGTGTAGAGAAATTCTCCATTCTCACATAATTGAGTCAAAAGCATGAACTGAATCCCCCCTCAGTGTGGCTTTCCTGGCACAGCCATAAATAGTCCTCTCTGCCACCCTCCCGCAGCCATTTGTGACTGGCACTGGGTTGTTTGCAGGAGCTCTGCAGCAGCACCCTCCTGGGCACCCCCTGCATCACCAGGAGCACCCAGCAATGCTGTGGCAGGGGCAGAGTGGCCAAGGGACTGATGGGGAGCATCCTNACCCCCACCATTCTGTGATCCTGCAGGTTCTGGGCTCTGGGGCCATGGGGCTTTCAGGACTCATGTGTAGCAGAGATCAGCAGCAGTGAGCCCCTTCTGCCAGCTGCTGGATCGCTGTGAGCAAGGCTGCTGCCGTGTCCCCAGCATGGGGACGACCGAATGACTCACGAGGAATCTCCCGAGTTGCTGCAGTTTTCAGCCTGGGAAATTAAATAAACTAACCCCCATCTCAGCCCACTGTTTTATGCTGTGCTAAAAGCTGCAATAGCTCAGGGGCTGCTTCGTGAGCCGTGCTGTCGTCCTCGTCACAGGGGCAAGCGAGCGCTGGGGTGTACCCCTCCTTCAGCCATCTGCTGCCACCCCTGCGTCAAAGCCCCCTCAAAGCTTATGCAACTTCAGGCTGTTTGCAGGTTTTAACGAGCGCCTTTGGTGCTCTTGTCTTCTCTTTCCTGCTCTGTGGAAAAATGTATTGAGTTGTTCATTATCACTTGGAAATGTGGCTGGATGGGAAGGAGCTGTTTGTGCATCACCCAGTTAAATCGGATCTCTGCCAGGTCTCTCGTGCCACAGAGAGGCGTTCGGAGCTCAGTTTGAACTCCAAGGTTAGTCACTCCTGGGAAGGAAGCTTGATAAGTAAGATGCCCCAAAGCCATAAAGATTGAGCTCTGGTGATCTTCTTGATCCTGACCCTAAGTGGCATGGTAGAATTTACTCTCTGGGCACTCGTAGCAGCTTGTCATCCTTAGATAGAGCAAAAAACCATAACTGCTTTCCCAGGCCACTGGGCTCTTTGCTGGTTTGGCTCAGCAGAAGGCAGAAATCATGCAACGTGAGTCCAAGGCAACAGTGAACTGAAAATGGCTTCCTCTGTCTTTTCTTCAGAGCCTCTGTAGTCCCAGCAGATCTCCCAGGCACATCATGAGACCAGGACTCTCATCTAGAGGTTTTTAACCCGGTATTTTCACCTGCAAGCACAACAGATACTAAACCAATTTGCAGTAAGAATTGATTCTTCTAGGTGATGAAAATTTTATATTGTTTTCCTGGCATTACCTTTAGAAAGGATGGGTTTACTTTCCACTCCTATGGAGTCAGTTTTGTTTTAAAGAGCTGTCTCCAAAATGCCTGGAAGTGTCTCAAATGGTGATTCAGCAGGAAAGAAATGGGGTGACAATTATCTCCCTGAGAAAAAATCCAAAGGTGTTTTTTGGTTTTGATGGGGTGGGTTTTTTTCAGCCTTTGAATTTCGCTTCCTTGATACCAAAGGCAGCAGCAAAACTGGGAAAACAAGTTGGGAAGAGTGCACGATGTAGCCATAGCCCTGGGTGACTCACTCCTCACACCTGCTCTGGGGTGATTCACTTCCAGCTACTTCAGTGCCATTCCTTGAGATGGAGCAGGGTGCAAGGAAGGGCAGAATCAGGCCTTTGGCTTCTCAGCAGCAGCAGCAGCACGTCGTGTGGCAGCAGCCTTTGGAGCCAGATGGGTTTTCTGAGCAGAGCATAATGGATTGCAATTGAATTGATATTTTAAGCTAGCAAATGTTTGGATCAGAGAGGCTCACAACACAGATGCTTACAATACAGGGCTGATTGCAGCATGACAGAAGCAGCTAAATGCTGTAATAGGGAAGGTGGTGTCAGCATTTCACTTCTAAATTTCAATTCTCAATGACTTCAAGCAGCTGTAAAAATTCACTTTTAGCTGAGGCTTGAGCAAGGACATGGTCCAAGACCCTGAGCAATCTCAAAAGAGGTCACAGCTCATCCCTCTATGAAGGGCTTCCCAGTATGAAAAGGCTTAGATGTAAGAGGGTAGCAAAATCTGCTTCCCTCTAGGTATGGTCCTGTGTTTATTTCGGAAGCTGAGACTGGGGCAATGAGAAGGAACAGAGCTTTGAAAAATGCTCTTCTGAAAAGATCAGCTGGAGAAAATGCAGAGAGCTGCAAGTGATCTCTAGGCAAGCACGTCAGCCACACTTCACCCAACATCAGGGCTAAGGGACTGGCAAACTGAACAGTGGCAAAGGCAAAATTGTCTTGAGGAAGTGCTCTCTTTAAACCAGTAGCTTGTGCAAAAGGGTGACCAAGGACTGAAGAACGTTTTTATTACTCAGTCATAATTCTAACAGCAAATGCTTACAATCCATCCGTTCTAGAGGCATTTACATGCTCTATCTTTCAGAGTTTTCCTTCCTGAGGTAGAAAAAGCCCTTTTCTTCATGGCAGGATATTCCTGGACTGCTTATTGGAAACCTGCTTTCAGTGGAGTGTCTTGCCCTGGTTGTAATCAGCAACACAAATGAAATAGATTGGCTCTAAGTCCAGTGCTGCTGACTTGGCTTATGTTCATCTCTTACTACACTGGGGCAATTCTTCTGCATTATGAGCTACCCCCCCTCAAGGTTTCATCAATAGGGAACAGTCACCAAGACAAAGTCTTTCAGATTATACATTCAGAAGTATTTAAACTAGCTCTGCAGAACAAATCAGGAAGATCAAACACTTTAAAATATCTCCTGTTTTGACAGTCTTGATATCTGTACACAGTGTGAACCGATTTCCAGATTTGATGCTAACTAAAGAGTTCTTTATGCAGCCTTAAAACAGGAGAGACAGATCACTGCATATACAGAAGTTAAAACTGAAAGGTACTGTAGAAGAGGGTTAGACAAATATCTTAACATGAGTAATTTGTACAACAAAGTCCTCAACTAACAGAGAATTCCAGTTTAAAGGCTTTCACACGTTCTTCTACATATGAGCTGTACCTGCCACGTAGTAACACAACCCCAGTGGCAAGACTCTGGAAAGATGGCTCTCGGATACCAAATCCCTGATCCCAAGAGCCATGTAGAAAACTTTGCCAAACGTCTCCACTGCCAAGTCTGGAAGGAGAAAAAATAAAGATCTGAAGTCTGAGGAAAGCTGGAATATAATGAAGAGAACACCAGATTTATAGATTGAGTCTTTGGGATGCTATTTTGGTTTCTTCCTGTAACTTTGACAACCACTTTACAAGTCAGGTATCTAAAGTTAGGGAACAGGATCCGCATAGTTAAGCACGTAAATACGTAATCTGCTTTTCAAATGGACGAGCATTTGTAACTTTAAAAGTTTGCATTTATGTGTTTGTAATTCTATTTTGGCTAGAGAACAATTGGCCCAAATGACAGCTTGCCCCATTAGAAAGCTAAAATCATATAATGCTAAAAGCCCTGACAATATTTGTATTTTGATGACAGCATCTGAAATCACTAATATCTCACAGTCTCGTGACTGATAATCCACTCACAAGGTATTTTGCAACTTAGGGTGCTTTCTTGACTCAATTAAGTTCCATAAACTCATTACTGGATTTTGACTATGTATGTTTCTTTAAAATAACAAGGTTTTCTGGAACACAGTTAGATTCTTCTTTCATTTTTGCTCTTTCATTGAAGCATCTCATACCCATCAGACTGTGAACTTACCTGTCAATGGGTCTACATTTTTGCTGCCTGATAAGGTGGCCAAGAGGAACAGAATCTTTCCTTAAGGACAGTACTAGTGAACTAACTCCTGTTTAGCTTTTGATTGCTTCCCCCATATGGTCACAAAACCATACACACAAATTCATTAGCACCTCACTGGAGAGTGCTGAAACGTTTATTAGCTTTTCACAGTGACTATTTGATGCAGCCCAAACAGTTTATTAATCCTCAATGACAAATACTTTTCCTCCCCCTTTCTGTCCTCCCCTCCATTCCCTTTCCCAAACACACTTTTCCTTCCCTATCATTTGCAGAAGGTGCTGGTTTTTAAAGACAATGCCATAAATTGTGAAGAAAAGGGAGGTGACACTTTCAGCCACTATTTCTGTTGTCAAAACCAGATGCTTTAGCTGTCAAGTGCCTTTGTATACAACTATGAAAATATGTTCAGCCCTCTAAAACCACTACAAAGGCTGGAAGGTATGAAATGAAAGTGTGTTTTTAACATGGTCTCTCCCAATAGTTAAAGGAATTTCAGGTATTGGATGAGAAGGATGTGTTTGGGTCACCAGAGTCACTCTCTTGACATGAAACACAAGGAAACTGATAAGTTCAACAAAGGAGAAGTGTAGAGTCCCNCTGGACTCGATGATCTCCAGAGGTCCCTTCCAACCCCTACCATTCTATGACAAAATGACCCTAATCTAAAAAACACAAAGCAACAATCAAGAAAAATTGCCAATACATCATCCGTGTCCAGTGTGAGGCAAACTGCCCAGAGTGGTTCTTGTATTTACAGGGGGGGTGGAACACAGCACCCTCAAGACTGAGGGTGGGGATTCCTAGGGAAGCAGGCACTAAATCTGTATTGTTCTCCAGCTGCTCACCTCTCCTCACTCTGCACTGAGAATTCCCCCTGAAAATGGACATACTAAAATACAGGTTTGCAAGGAACTGTCTGCAGCTCTCCTACCATTTTCTTTAAGCAAACGCAATTTTTTTTTAAAAAAAAAGAAGCAGTGGTTATATGCATGATCATAAATTGCTCTATCCTGTGTATTTCCATGTCCCAGTAAGCTTCAGGGTTTCACCAGGGAATGCAAATTAAAACTGACTGCAACAGTTGGCTCTAGATTTTGTTGTCAGGGAGCAGTATTAATTTTCTTCAGTGCCTGGTTTCTGTTGCCTTTCTGCTTAAAAGAAAAAGAACAAAGGGAAGTAAGGAGGCAGATCGAGGCAGCATGGCATAAAAACTAAAATATGCTAAAATGATACCTTCTTGCTGCCATGAAGTGCTGTAACCCAAGGATACTGAAAAGCTACAGCTAAAAAAGCAGAAGCATGCTGTTCTGAGAGGGGATGAAAGAAGCAAATAGATAAAAGTACCGGCTAGCAGAGTGCAAGCATATAACTGACCCACCAAATTTTAACTTACATTTTAATTCTCACTTCTATGCAAGCTTCACCCAGTGGCAGCATCAGGCACTGTGGGACTGTATTCTGCAATATTATCCTGAAGAATCACTCATTGGTGGGGGCTGGAAGGGAGCTCTGGAGATCATCTTGTCCAACCCCCCTGCTAAAGCAGGTTCACCCAGGGCAAGGTGCCCCGTATCGCATCCAGGTGGGTTTGGAATCTCTCCAGAGGAGACTCCACAACCTCTCTGGGCAGCCTGGTGCAGAGCTCTGGCACATTCACAGGAAAGAAGTTTCTCTTCATGTTCAGGTGGAACCTCCTGGGTTCCAGTTTGTGCCTGTTGCCCCTGCACACCACTAAGAAGAGTCTGGCCCTATCCTCTTGACATTCGCCCTTTAGATATTGATAAACATTGATAAGATCCCCTCTCCGTCTTCTTTCCTTCAGGCTAAACATTCTTGGCTTGGTTTTCCATTGGTTTCAGTGGGCTTTTGATCCTTCTTATAGATACTTCTACCTTCTTATAGATACTGCCCTGAATATCCAATTCTTCTTGTCAGTAGTGGGAGTTTTATGCAAGAACGTGCATAGTTAGGTCAATGAGAGAGAAAAACTGTCTTAAGCTCGATATCCTTCAGGCAGTTGTAGAGGAAAAGGTTACACCCAATGGAAAGATGTCAACTATCTATATATGCTCCCTAGATTCCCATGCAAAGAAGTCATTGGAAGCTACTCAAAAAAAATGAGGTGCTTGGTTTGGTTTGATTTTTTTTTAATTGTGAACATCACGTGTGAACACTATCCCTCTTACACAATCCTGATACAATTTATGGCCCAGTACTGTAATCTCTGCCATCAACTGCCATGGGAGTTGCCTGAACAATGAGTCTTTATTATCTGTGGAGCATTTCATACCATCTGTGTCCCAGAACACTTAACAGAGTTAGATAAAACAGTCTCAGTAAATAACAGCAGAGAATAAATAAATTTAAAAGGTTTAGGCAAAGGAAAGCAGAATAATTCAAACTCTTAGTCAGGCACGCAGCACAGCACATGGCAGTAAATGATGCTGTGTACTTCGTTTGAAAATACCAAGAAATTAGAACAGTTTTTTTTTCCATTTGCCCTCCAAAATACCAGTGCAACTGTTCAAGAAAGCTGAAGAGAATTAGTGTCATAAACAAGCAGCCTGGAGTCTAACGGAGGCAGCCACGCAGAGTGTTAAGCGTTCGGTTCAAGAAACCATCAAGTCCTGGTATAACAAGATACTTAAGCTGGTCCATGTGATTAGGGTTATTCAGCTGTGGAAAGCTGGGCATGTATTTAAATACCCTGCTGAATTACGAAGCTGATACTGAGGAAACTGCATGTTAAGGGTGGAATTAATCTCATGACTTTAAAAGTTAGATGTCCTGCTTAAGCTACTTTTACAGCCAGTTAAGAGAGGGGGGCACCTGGAGGACAATCTTTCTTGAGGGACCCCTAATATAGGTGAGACAACTTGCCCTA
Organism: Chloroceryle aenea; assembly: GCA_013399075.1. Taxonomy (NCBI): domain Eukaryota; kingdom Metazoa; phylum Chordata; class Aves; order Coraciiformes; family Cerylidae; genus Chloroceryle; species Chloroceryle aenea. Next base: position 177,786 of record VWZY01013677.1, on the reverse strand, counting down.
TAGGTTTGCTCACCTCTGTTCATGGACTAGATACAGAGCCCGGGTAATTAATTTAATTTCAGTGCCAGACATGAAGATGGCTAAAATGAAGAGAGATGGAGACATGTTCACTTTTCCACACCTTTCACTGTGAGATAACTGCTGGAAAAAAATTTTCAGGTGGCACCATGCACATGCCAGGAGTTTGCACTGCTCTAGAATCTGAGAATGTTGCATTTTCCCTCCTCACTAAAAGTGTTCTGCATTATCACCCAGGACTAAGCTAAGAGTTAGTTTAGAATGAAAATAGAATGCTGCACTTAAAAAACTCATGGTTGAACTTAGTGCAGTTGTGTGTCAAATGCACAGCAATGAGAGACACTGCAAACATTTGTGACTTAATCACACTACAGGTTGTACAGTGAGTTATAATATCTAGGCTGCCCACAAAAATGACAGAGTGCTGTTCTCCGAGGAAGAAACAGCTTGTTCCACCTGCCACGAGATCAGTCTTGTACAGAAAATGCTCCAGTATGATACCTTGGGAGCATCCTCGTGCAACTGGCTTGTCTAATTCGTACTGGCAGACACAATCTGAGTTCAGTGGATCAGAAAATACATCCGAGTTCATCAGAGGGATTGTTTGAGTAGACCAGCACAGGCACCACCAGCATCCAGCAGCTGCTTCAGGGAACTGGTGGGGCAAAGGTGGAGAGTCAATCAAGCAAAGACCACTCGACTGCAAGTGCCTTACTGCAGACACTTTATCGAAGGGGCACACTTAAGGAAACTGGTTCTCTTGGAAGGAATGTTGAGAGAGCTGGCCCCTGGTTCACTGGTTCTCCCAGGCAGGTGTGATGTGTGCAGGTCTTGCATTACCTTTTCCAGTTCTTGTTCTAGTAAATGCACATGCCCCTTGTGTGCCGATGACGTATCTTCACCGCCTCGGAGATCTTAATAGCGATTGAATAGCAGAATGTAAACATACTTTGTCAGCATAAACAAAACAACAATTATATCAAAGGTCCTAACAGGCATTGCTTATTTGTACTAATAATGCCTCCTTTGCAATCAAGCTGTACGAGATGCCAAGTTAATTATTTTAAACACTTTTCACCGCTTGGCTCTTATTTTGGATGGCAAGTGGGGAAGTGAGGAGAGGAACAAAGAGCAGGGGAATGGAAATTCCTTCACCATCAAATAATTGAGGCATATGAAAGAAGAGGATTTAGGAGGAAAAAACCCTAAGGAGATTTTTGGAGGTTTCACTGGTTTGTTTAATGGTGAACCCTGAAATGCCTGAAAAGCTGGAGATAGACTGAGCACAGGAACATGGCAATGTTAACTGCTGGGAAAGCATAAATTATGCATTTCTGATGTCTCTCTATAGGCCTTGTAACCTTCTTTTGCCCCTTAGGGTGCTCGTTATCTGCAGGAGCAATTAACAGATAGTATCTAGCAGCTAGCTTGATTTCTTACCTTTAGAGTGATTTCAAATCCCATGAAAAGGAGGTTAACAGAGCCAAGAAGGCCTGGGCTGTGAAGTTGTTTCTGAAGTCTGTTGAATAGAACTAATCAGGAAAGTGAAGGTATGTGGTGCCAGAGAGCCTGGATTATGTCGAGCTAGTTTGGCTTGCTGAACCTTTTATGTTTTGGATAGATATTGTTGTTACTGTGAGAGATTAGGCAAGTGACACAAATAATGGAAAAGCCCTTCATTAAATAATTCTGAAAGGAGAGGCCTAACTTTCCTTACTTAGGCAGCTTCAAGCTGATCGATCAAAACATCTGATTTTTCAAGTGCCAAGAAAAAATTCAGGACAAAGGAGTAAAAAAAAAAGCACACTTAAGGCTGGTGTTGGAAAATGAAATTCTGATGACCAGCGATCTGCTTAATTCCTCAATCTGAATAGAAAATTTAAGACATTTAAAACTTATGAATAGCTTGGAAGAAAACCCAACCAATCAAGTACAAACTCCCAAATTCTAAGACAGAATTCATACAAAGCTAATTAAGTCTTCAAGAAATCCAAATGAAGTGTTTCTTATCTGAAAGAGCAGATTGTTGAATACGAATCAGTCCTGTGTTGTGAAACTTCTAGAGCTGTCCTACTGAAAATGGAAATCCATGAAAGATGTTGAATGTACACAGCCTGTCACAGTCCTGTGTGCTCCTCTAGTACGAGGTGTGCTGCAACATCTTTGGGGGTTTTTAGTGGTAACATGCTTTATTTTCAGGGTTTTTTTCCTCATGCATGAAAACCATTCCCAAAGCTGCCACCTTATATGCAGTGAACTACATTTTTATAATGTATTTCACACAAAAGGTTAACAAGAAGCAATTACTAAATTTCTGGTTAAAAAAAAAACCAACCAAACAAAGAAACAGAAAAAAAACCCACAAAAACACACACAAAAATGACAAACAAACCACCCAACCCCCCCTCCAACCAGCAGAAAACACAGAGCTTTTAAATATATGCCAAAATATTTTTTACTGCTCTCTTCCTTTATCCCATCCACGCTGCTGTTGCCTAATGCCAGCTTTTACTGTTCCATCACGAGTGTCTACTGAGGCTGGGAGTGGGGTTTGTATAGAACCCTGCACCTTACAGGGCTGCTGATTTCAGTGAGGAACCAGCTGGAGTCAGGGATCTGGCTCCCATTAGAAACTGGAAGTTTTAAGTCTCCAGTTCTCTGGACTGAGGATATTTTCCTCCTGTAAATTACAAAAGCTTGAACATTTGCAAAAAAACAGACTTGGCAAAACCCTTTAATTTACAATAGTTTCACGATGATTTGTTAATGAACTACATAATTCCAAACTTTCCACTTTATTACACTGAAAATAAAAATTAATTACTGTAACTATTAGTATGAGGCTTTCAAAATTATCAAATTGTATCTAAATACTTTGGGAATAGTGTAAAAAAAAAAAATACAGGGAAAAACCTTGGAGTTAATCAGTTTATCTGAAGTTTACCACTGCTCACATTGGGGCCAGGATTTCACTCCCAGGAGAAGAAAAACTAGGTAAGAAATGAGACTGAATGAGTAGCAACATCATTTTATTACTTTTTTGTTTCCTCAAAATTATAAAAGTAGCTATTGAGCCTAATAAGTCTGCTCAATTTATGATAAAAAACCACAGTTTCCTCTTGTGTGTAAAAACACCAGGAGTTTTGTTGGGGTATTTTTAATGATGCCTAGATTTCAGGAGCAGAAAACGAAAGGTTGCATTTGAGCTCGTAGGGAGGGGACGAGGCGGTGGAGGCAGACTGGTGAGCGTTTGGGACACCAGAGCCAATCACCTGACTCCTGGGGTTGCTGTCCTTCTCTCCAGGAGCTAGAGAAAGTAGATCAGGAAAGAGGGCAGTCAGAAGGTCACAGCTGTGATCTTCCAGTTACTCAGGTATTGATTAGGATGACAATTAAACACGAGCTGTAGAGAGGAAGACATTTGTGAAGGTTGCCCAGGGTTGCTTTCTTTGGCCCATTTTTTTTTGAGGTGACTACATAATGAGAGCTTATTTTAAAACTCATCTTAACAGTTGTGACAGCTCTGACAGATAAGCAGAGTTCAGGAAACAGCGAGACCTTTCTCAGATCTGCTAAAATGTGTCTTGTGGTGAGGAAACACAAAGCTGCTTCCCTCTCACAACTGTGACCACTCCTTCCAGAAATGACCACAGGCCTTTCAAAGATCATTTGACCTTCCTAGATTAACTTAGAATATCTTCTTACCCTGAATAAACTCCTTCAAAAGTCAGATTTAAATCATGCACATACCACCAGCACAGGCTCACAAAGACACATGTATCTACACGTGTGTGTGCATGTAAATACTAAGGCAACAAATATCCTAATGTTAGAAGTTTTCTTGGGAGCGATGCATTCTATTCCTTCAAAAAAAGACCCATAATGAGGTGGAACATCCTCAGAAATTACCATAATGGCAATTAAATTTCCTGTGCAGTATGGATTTTAAGACATCCTTTCATAGTCTTTGCCAAATAGGTCAATAGAAGTGAAATCTTAGGCAGGCAGAATATGAGCCACCTCTACTATTGAACTGTTTACTCATCATACAGAGAGTGCTGCTTAGTTATCAAAACAAAGCCTTTTCCAGGAGTTTCATTAAGCTGAGCACTGCTTCCAGGCCAAGGATCCCAGGTCACATTTGCAATTAAATCCATATATTTTTCTAATGCTTAAATAGTGTATTAATTTCTAATTCATCCAAGGGCTTAATGCTACTTTCAGATATCAAGACTCAAAGCCCCACTAATACAGCTTATTTATTTCTTCACTTTTGAGAAGAGGAATGCAAAAAGGCTGGTGTTGTCTCTAGCTCTGTTGTTTACTTAGCATCCCCGTGCCCCATTTTAGCCAAAGGTGACTCCTCTCCAGTCAAAATGAAATTTCATCTATTTCCAGCCTGTCTTTCATGCAGCTTCTCCGACATGATCTGTAATGAGCAGTTTGTGTCCATCTGGCTTAGTCCTATATGGAATCAAGGAATTCCAGCCTCTCCCCATTACATCAGGGATGCTGTTGTTTGTCAGCTGCTGCATGTGCCTGCTCAGGCTGGGAGGGAAATTTTTACAGCAGCTAGAACAAGTTCTCTGTGACAGGTCAGCTCTATTTTAGGNTGCTCCGGCTCGGAGCCACCGCACTGCCGTCCTCGCTGTGCCCGCACTGTCACCCTTGGCCAGTGACCAGTGCTGGCCCTGCCGCTCTGCTGCAGCCCCAGCTCCGCGGTGCGCAGCTCTGAGAACCTGCGGATGCGTTTATAAGGAGGTGTCCCTGGAGGTGACTGGGCTGTGATTGACCTTCCTCCTTGCGGGGTGGAGGAAGTTTTTGCAGCGGCTTGAGCAAGGGCAGCTCTAGTTTAGGGACTTTTCATAGGATCGTAGAATGCTTTGGGTTGGAAGGGACCATTAAAGGGCATCTGGGCCACACC
>VWZY01013677.1:147740-172698 GCA_013399075.1 Chloroceryle aenea | reverse complement strand
TGCGTTTATAAGGAGGTGTCCCTGGAGGTGACTGGGCTGTGATTGACCTTCCTCCTTGCGGGGTGGAGGAAGTTTTTGCAGCGGCTTGAGCAAGGGCTCTATGAAAGGACAGCTCTAGTTTAGGGACTTTTCATAGGATCGTAGAATGCTTTGGGTTGGAAGGGACCATTAAAGGTCATCTGGGCCAACCCCCCTGCAGGGAGCTGGGACATCTGCAACCAGAGCAGGGTGCTCAGAGCCCCGGCCAGCTCTGGAGTTATCCAGCTGCTGAGTGCAGCTGGAGCTGTTTGCTCTGAAGAGCATAAAGGGGAGAGAGGAGGGGACAGTTCTAGCAGTTTAAAGCATAGATTTTGATGTTTTAAGCACGTACTTGAGCAAGATGCTGAGGAATGTTCTGCTTGTTCTTGCAGGAGAGACTTGGGAGCGCTTTGGTGGCTTTTGTCAGAATAGATGGGAGTTAAATAGGTGCCACCAAGTATATAATCTAGAGTTTAGGAAGCTGAAAAAGACAAAGGGGAATACAGGTCAAACGTTGTCCTTCTAATCTCTGGTAGTAAGTATACTACCATAAACCTACATGGAGTAAATATACTGCCAGAAATCTGTAGTACAGATGGACAAAGGAAAAGCTGAAAGCACCTGAAAGCAGAGAAGACTGAGCTGGAGCAAAGGAGTAGTCATGTCGGCTTGCAGTGCTTGGATTGTTTTACTCATCCCTGCTGGCTTCTTCACCTTGCTTGCTGGGGCCGCTGGTACATGGTGTGCATATAATACAGTTCCAGACTGCTAAAAGAAAGCATAGCAAAGCAGATTTGTTATATTGCTTGGAAAAGAAACAACTCCACACATAATAAGTAGTCAGTGCATCAAAACTCATACCTGTTTCTTAGGGAAAGATATGCACACGGTTTATTGCCAGTTTTAAATTCTTTATAATATCAAATGTAGCTACATCCAGTCCCAGAGGGATTCCCCTGAAAAAAAAAAGGAAATATATTGCATCAGTGTTTCGTTACACAGTCCACTGATCACAAAACACATCCACTCCAGGTTTACCCCAGAGTCCCTACACAGCGTGCTGCTCACTCGGAACAAATGCAAGCTCCAGAGTCTCAGAAAAGGGAATTTAAACCACAGACTTTCATTGTAGCATCTTGTTCCCTGTAGATAATTAACACACTTCACAAAGCTCTGATTAAAGTTGTCTTCTTTTTTATTTTTCTTTTTTTTTTTTTTTTAATCTTGCTCTGTCATCTGATAGTCTGGATACTGCAAAAAATGAAAATTAATTCATTGAGTTAATGATTTGGTGGACTGAGATTCAATATCTTCTGTATTTTCTGTCTTCCATAATAAGTACCTCAGGAACCAGCTGGTGCCTGCCATGTTTACACATTTTGGAATACAGGAACCTCCAGCATCCATATAACAAGCTGAGTGCAAGTGGTTTAAGAGCACACTGGCCGGGTATCCCCTCAGCCCCAGAGGTGCCATCTGGCCTATTTAAACTTCTTTATGTTCCCTTTAGGATACTAATCTGGGGGAAAGGAGGTGGGGTGCAAGCGTTAAGCAAGTTAATTATTTAAAAACTGCCCATTTACCTCATCAAGGCATTGGTTCCTGAAATGGGTATGAGAAAAATAAGTGGGTTTTATGCTTCCTAATATGACAGATTTAGTAAGTTAAGAGATCGTGATGTTTATGGTAATGGGCAGCCCGAGTGACAGATAAAGTCTGTTCTCTCTGTCCTGCCTGAAGTAGCTATGAAATATGATTAAACCGAGGTGGCGTTTTTTAAATGCCCACTTTACACAGCCATAAACCACTTCAAGAGGTGGAAAGCAATGAGAAATCAAGCTCCCAGTGATGAAGAGAGCAGTGGTATGCCGGAACACTCTTCTATTCAGCAACAAAGTGGTTACAGTACAATGCAAATTGTTCACTTTAAAATTCAAGTCGCCTGCTCTTGCTCCCGGTTGCATAACAAACTCAAACTCCATACTGATTGCTTTCCAGACTCAAGCACTGTTCAGCTAAAAGATCACTATTGTTCAGATTTTTGGGGGAGATTTGGAGTAGTTTATGCTGTTAAATCAAAATCCTAGTTTCCTGGCTGGATTCAAACTGGGTGAATTCAGAAGGGAACAGAGCATTTGTGTCAAGTAAGTTAATACATTAAAGCAGCCTGTTTTCTCCTCACAACTGGGCTACTACAGCTACAATTTCAACAGTGTCTCTTTCATGATATCTTGTCTTTTGAAGCTGAAATCCAAAGTGTTACTTAGAGAACATAAAGACAAGAAATTGGAATCAAAGAATGTACCATAACAGTCTTTATAGGAAAGTACCAGAAGGCTGAAGAACATTTAAGCAGAAGAGTTCTCTCAAGGCACCTAAAGGAATATATAGAAATGATTGTAAGAACTTCTTTATTTCTCTTTCATTAGTATTTTGCATTGAGGTACTCATCAAGCTCACCAAACTGCACTGCATGCCATCCCTACATATCCATGAAGCACTAACCCAGAGTGGGTTAAAATCAGTGGAAGAGAAAGTGGAAACGTAAAAAAACAAATGGAAAGGGCAAACAATCTGTTTGCTACCACTGAATATACTGAACAGTTTCACTGGTTGTCATCTGCCCTACCCATTACATGGAGATGAGGAGGAATGAAAAAGAGGATAGTTTTGTTCTGAATTCGGGTATTTTACTGAAGTCCTTGCAGTGAGTGAAAGAGAGCAGAGAGACTACAAAAAAGCACCAAGGTGTGGGCCAGTGGACAATGAGGAGCCGTATTTTGAGGAAATCAAAAGCAGAGAGAGGAATGGAAGACAGCAGATGAAATAATCATGATGGCAGCTATGAGAAGCAGTGTGGCAGGGAGGAATGGGACAGGGCTCGTCCTCAACAAGATGGTGAGTTCACTGGAGTAGGGAGCAAGTACTTTGGGTTTGCAGTTAAATAACTCCACTGGCTTTCAACAGCTCCCAGCCACACTACCATCTGCTGTCTTTTGTGGTGGCTGCAGCTGGCTAGCACTGCAGACCCCTTGACCACCAGTCCACTGGATCCGGATAAAGGAACAAAAGTGAAGAGCCACTTGAGACTCATCATTCCAAGAGCTGAAGAGCTCAGTGCAAGCTGAAGCACCCTGGAGTGCCTCACCCTATGGCATGAGCATTGGCATGAGGGCAGCTCTCTCAGGTTTACATTTATTTATTCACCCTCAACAGCTTTAGATTTCCCTTCATCATACCTTGGTAACAGAAACACTTTTGCATCTGTAAGCAGTGCTTAAGGCATTATCCCCATCCAGACACCTGCCACCCAGGAGCTGTTTGTTGCTCCATTACAGCTGGGTCCCAGTCTGAAGCTAGTTCTGCAGTATTCACCAGCGTGGCTTTGTTGCAAGGATCCACCCTTCTCACTTTACATTTTTTCCATCCAATTTTTCCTGAATTAAAAAATGGATGATGGGTCCCTTGCCACTACAGCTTGTTTAAAACAAAAGTCACGGGTCATAACTATCCTACATTGCAGTAATAGAGGAAATTAATTTCCCTTTCCAGAGGTTTTTCAGCTTTTCCAATCCCCTGTCTAGGACATGGTTTGCAGATGATGCCTGTTTGTTGTAACCACGGTGTCCTGGATTGTGCAGCACTCCGGTCTGGTTCCAGAAATCATTACCATAACAGGACTTTAGAAGCAGAAAATATTATTAATAGAATCACTGTAGATTAAAGACCTCACTGAGCAAAAGGTGTAGTATGTACAAACTTAATTTCACAAAGATTCTGAAAGGGTAAAGACACAGTATCTAGTCCAAAAGATGCACTCACTCTGAGAATTACATTTTCAGATAAGGAAGGACATTCATTTTCTCTGGTTTATGCCCAAGTCCTTATAGCAAGGAGCAACTGGAGCGAAAATTTACCTCTGCCTTTAGATATCCAAGGTTTTTAATCTCTGTTGAAAAAAATTGTTTCAGATGGGTCACAGCAGGATTTTTCTAGGCGGTTGTCAAAATAAGTTGGCTATGTGGATTAGTGTTACTGTCCAAGGTAAAAGGTTGGTTGGGAATTGTAGCTTTTCTGTGGTGTACACTTATTTTGAATCTGGTGATATAGTGGAAGCCAACTGTGGTTCAAGGTATGTATTACAGTGGGAATAAGGAAGTATCTTACAAGTAGATACATCACAATATTAAACTGTAGCTCACGCTACAGGGCATTAAATCATCTCTTTTTTCCTTTCTATTAGCAAACTAGTAATAGTAGTTTCAATAGGTATTTTATGCGTTTCTGTGCATGACAGAAAAATATTTGTAACAAATTTCTTCCACTCTGGTAAAAGTTTTAGAAGGCTGGGGTAAAACCCCAGTGTAGTGGGTGGGTTGTCCCTGGCCAGTAGCCAGGCACGCACACAGGTGCTTGCTCACCCCCTCCTCCCTCCTGCAGCAGGACAGGGGAGAGAATAGGAAGAACAAAAGCAAGAAAACTCCTGAGAGGTGAGCTAAGGACAGCTTAATAAGTGAAAGAAAGGGAAGGAAAAATAGGTATTAGTGATACAAAGGCAGCCACTCCTCTGCTTCCACAAGCAGATCGAGATCCAGCCAGTCTCTGAGCACCGGCCGCCTTGGAAACCAAAATCCCCAGCTTCCTTCTTCCTCTGCCACAGGTTTTGTTGCTGAGCATCACATTATATGGTCTGGAATATTTCTTCGACCAGTCGGAGTCAGCTGTCCTGGTCGTGTCCCCTTCCAGCTTCTTGCTCACCCCCAGCCTGCTCACTGGGGGAGGAGAGAGGGGGAGTGGAGTAGGAGAAAGAGAAAGCCTTGGCTGGTTAACACACATCAGCGTGTTATCCATACTGGTTTAGCCACATTTCCCTCTTCTTTTTCGTTTGAAAAATCAGACAAGACTAACCAAATCAGGTCCTGTTTGTCTTAAGCTGTACTGGCCTTGATGGGGTTTTAAGTGTTAAAAGTAAGTTGAGGCCAGAGTTTGCTTTTGAAAATTCCTGGTTTGTTTTCAAATTACATACCATACTTCTGTCCAGTTTATTTCAAACCTTGTAATGCTCATGCACTAGTCTCTGAAACATTTTTCTCTTCTTTACTTGTCCTACCCTTCTCCTTCCTGAACCCTCAGAGGTAATAGCTAGAAGGCATGAAAGCATTCTCCCTCTTCTTCCTGATACCTACATGTGGCCCCTTGGTAACTACCAGTTGCTGGTTTTTTGCTTTCCAGGAATGACATCTTCCCCATCCCACACCTTCTGCTCCCAGAGCAGACACAAGGATCAGCTGGATGAAATTCCTGTCTTGTGGTAGCATCTGACCCCAGTGCAGGCTTATGTTGGGTCACCTCTGAAAAGCAGTGACAGCAAAGTTTCTAGGAGACTGCTGCACTTAGGTTTTTTGCTTAACCCCAATTTTGTTTAATCTGTTTCCTTGTCTGCCATGTCCTACAGCAAACCTCAGAAAACCCCCAACTTATTTTTCACCCAGAAGGGGCATTCTCAGTTGAAACCACGTATTAAATGTTCTGTGACTGTGATGAATCATGGAGCTGAGAGCAGACAAGTGTGCACATAATGTTTCCATTATATTGTCCTCTTTAAATTAAAGCTTGATCAGAATCAATGGCAGTGTCCTTGCCCTTGCAAGAAGAACGAGAGAAGGGTGCAAGCAGTCGGTACTTCCAAATGGGGGAAGTTAGAGGTGGAGTATGTGGGTAAGAAGAGTGAACCCGTGGCAAAGGCACGTAGTGCCCACCCACTGTCTGAACATGGAGAAGGATGTGATTTTTCACCCTCTTACTTCATTGAAAGGATGTGAGAGACTTTCATGGGAAGGCAGGCTGAACTGGCTTTACCCTCCAAAAATGACAGAGAGGTGATGAGCAAAGTGTGTCTGCAGCAGAAAGAAAAACCAAGAGATAATGACATGAAGTTGTATTTCTCTACTGAATTAAACTTTCGCTTTTTAGTTTTTTCCCCAAGACTGACTAATCTCTACAATTTGCCAAAGTTTGAGCTGGTATTTTTTAATACCACAATGTAATGGTACCTGTTCCTCTAAATATGTTTATGAAAAATATTTCCTCCAAGTAGATTTGAATCTTCTTCAAATGCAAATACTTTACTTCCAGCTGGATGCAGAAGCATCTCTGCATGATGTTGTGTTTCACTTCAAAATCACAGATCAGCCTGGATTTGTAGAGCCTGGTCTGACAGTTAATATTAATTAATATTAATCTTTGCTTTTCATATTTTAATTTTTCTAATGCAACTTGGAAATTATGGCCATAACTTTAAAGGCATTTTGCATTTTTACTCCATGGTAATCCATGGAATTAGATGTTGAAACAAAGGTAGTTTGGTTAGTCCTGTTAAATTTAGTTAATACACAGTCAGAGAGCAGGTTCTAGGACTCCTGTGTGAACTCTCCCTCTCCTTTCAGCTCTCCTCTTGCTATACTTTCTTTTTTATTTATTTTTTCTGCTTTTCTTGTCTTCCTTTGCAATCTTTTACTTTTTCTTTCTTTGTCTTCCCTCTCTCTTCCTTCCTATACTCCTTCCTTTGTCCACCTTCATATTTTCTTCTCTTTCCATCTCCATTGTTCTTTATTGTCCTTCTGCATTCTCCATAGTGTCCGTTTTCTTTCCCTGCTTTCTCTCTTGTTCTCCCTTTCTCAAGTACCCTTCTTTTTTTCTCTTCTCCTCCAAGGCAGAGGAGAGGAGAGCAGAGTTTGGTGGGTATTGGAGTCTTCCTCCATTCCAATGGCAAATGCTGCCCACGAGGGTGACCTCTGAGCCCCGTGGTAAAGAATAACCCTGGCACGAAGGTAGATTGTAATTGGTGATTCACGGGTAGATAAGAAAACAGCTTCTCTGACCCAGTAACCTTCTAATTCAGCAGTGGAAGATGATGAAAGATGAGCTTAGAAAGGCATAGGACATGCCGCCCTTAATGTGTGGGATTTCTGCGTGATTCCATCACAGGCTCAACATGTGATCCTGGGCAAGCTGTTCAATCTCAGTGCATCTGTTTCTTCATCTGCAGAGGTGAGGAACAGGCACACCTGCCTTACCAAATAATGGGAAAGCACCTCCGGTAGCCCATGGCTCAAGCGTTCCGGGAGGGCCTGTTGGGATTGAGAAGTATCTTTCTTTAGTTTTCTCTTCAATCCAGCATTCTGTCCATCTCTTGAAGCACAATGCACACAAGCAGGACAGGCCAGTTATTTCTTAATATATCCAAGACAGACCTATGCACGTGCAGTAGTGCCCTGGCTCAGCACCAGTGTGTCCGCAGGGACCAGCTTCAGCAGCTCTCTGACTTCTGATAATCACTGCTGCATAATCTTAACCTCTCCACACCTCACTTCTGCTCCTCTAAGACCTTCTTAAAGATTTAACCCTCTGCACTGTTGAGACAGCTAAGAAATGTGTGCAATACAGTAATAATATGGAATAGAGTGCTCTCTGTACAGAGCCATTTGTGCTTGGGGTAAGCCTCTCGAGCATTGGCATCTCTGTGTGCTCACAGAGGTAGATACACGAGATAGAGACAGGGGGATAAACACCAGCTCTGGCAGTGAAGTCCTTTGTGTCGCTTATCCAATAGTTGCTGATGTATAGAGTGTGATGTCACAGTATTCCTTTTTCACATGGTTTTAAGGGCTGAAAGCATCGTGTTTAATTTGCTGACATAATATGTCCCAGATTCTTGGTCCTGGAGATAAATAGCACGCTTGCAGATATGTTTGGTCTATGGCAGAGGCAGTTCAAGGATTCCTGGACCGTGGTGTGAATCACGGCCTCCCTGGGGTTGGAAGGCACCTCTGCTCAAGCAGGAGCACTGGTGTGGTCATGTCAGGCTGCTCAAGGATTGATCTCATGGAGTCTTGAAAGTTTCTAAAGATGGGGACTGTACAACCACTCTGGGCAGCTGGTGCCACTGCTTCACTGTCCTCATGGGGAAGAAAGTGTTCTTTTATGTTCAGAATCACAGCATCACAGAATGGTGGGGGTTGGAAGGGACCTATGAAGATCGGTGAGTCCAACCCCCGTGCCAGAGCAGGGTCACCCAGGGCAGCCCACACAGGAACAGATCCAGGTGGGGCTGGAAAGTCTCCAGAGCAGGAGACTCCACAGCCTCTCTGGGGAGTCTATTCCAGGCTCTGTCACCCTCACAGTACAGAAGTTCTTCCTCATGCTGAGATAGAACTTCATGTGCTCGAGCTTGAATCCATTGCCCCTTGTCCTGTCACAGGGCACAAGTGAGAAGAGGCTGTCCCTGCCTTCTTGACACCCAGCCCTCATGGATTTATAGACATCAATTAGATCCCCCCTCAGTCTTCTCCTCTGCAGACTAAAAAGCCCCAGGTCTCTCAGCCTTTCCTCCTAAGGCAGGAGTTCCAGCCCCTTCAGCATCCTCATAGCCTCCATTGGACTCTCTTCAGTAGCACTCTGTCTCTCCTGAAGTGGGGATCCCAGAACTGCATGCAACACTCCAGGTTCAGTTTGAACCTCCCTTGTACCACGGTAAGCCCACTGCCTTCGTCATCCCACTTTGCACCTCTTTGAAGAGCCTGGCTTCATCTTACTGAGGAACATCTTGTAGGTTCTCAAGGCTAAATGAGCCCTAGTTCTTCAGGAGNAGATACACGAGATAGAGACAGGGGGATAAACACCAGCTCTGGCAGTGAAGTCCTTTGTGTCGCTTATCCAATAGTTGCTGATGTATAGAGTGTGATGTCACAGTATTCCTTTTTCACATGGTTTTAAGGGCTGAAAGCATCGTGTTTAATTTGCTGACATAATATGTCCCAGATTCTTGGTCCTGGAGATAAATAGCACTCTTGCAGATATGTTTGGTCTATGGCAGAGGCAGTTCAAGGATTCCTGGACCGTGGTGTGAATCACGGCCTCCCTGGGGTTGGAAGGCACCTCTGCTCAAGCAGGAGCACTGGTGTGGTCATGTCAGGCTGCTCAAGGATTGATCTCATGGAGTCTTGAAAGTTTCTAAAGATGGGGACTGTACAACCACTCTGGGCAGCTGGTGCCACTGCTTCACTGTCCTCATGGGGAAGAAAGTGTTCTTTTATGTNCTCTGTGAAGAGCCTGGCTTCATCTTACTGAGGAACATCTTGTAGGTTCTCAAGGCTAAATGAACCCTCGTTCTTTAGGACCTTCTCACAGGGCAAGTGCTCCAGGCCCTGACCTTCTCAGGGAGGTCTGCTGAGCTCACTCTAGTTGACTGATGCCTTTCTTGTACTGGAGGCTCAAACCTGGTTGCCTTACATGTTAATGTGCCACTTGCTGTTTGCCCTGGGGCCTCTTCATTAGAACTACTCTCCCACCAGTCTGTCCCCAGGCTGCATCGCTGCCAGCCATTCCTCCTTTCCAGGGGCAGGACTGTGCTGTCCTTACTGACTTTCATGTCTCCTGCTGGCCCATTTCTCCAGGCTGCCCAGGTCAGCCTGGGTGGGAGCCCTGCCTTTGGGCATATCCTCCCAGGGTGGTGTCCTCTGCTCATCTGATGAGTGTGCAGGGTTGCATCCCCTAGGTTGTGGATAAAGATGTAAAGGTCCCAGGACAGGCCCGTGTGGTGCTCACTAGCCTCCAGGTAAAGTACAACCACTAACCACCACCCTCTGAGCCCAGCCTTCCAACCAAGTTCTTTACCAGTTTTCCTACCCAGATGTCCACCCCTCCAGACTACCCAACCTGAATACAAGAATACTGTTGCAGACAGAGTTGAAAGCCTTGCTATAGTCCAAGTAAACAACATCATTGGTCTCTTTAGCCCGGTGTCCTCACCATTTTAGCATAGGAGGCAATTGAGTTGGTCAGTCTGTGCTGGTTCCCAGTTAATTAGTTCCCCGTATGCCCAGGATGTGCTTCAAGAGTTGTCACTCCACAGTTCTGTGTAAAAAACCCCTATCTCAGTATGTGTTTGTGCAGAACTGATTCTGCTGAACAGTAACCCGGGCAGCAGCAGTTTTGATCCAGTCTGCTGCAGAGCCATGCTGTCCCACGTGCCATGATGACAGTGGGGAGGTGTGGAGGTGGCAAGCAGTTTGGGGCAGGGAGGTTGGCAACTCCTTAAACCAGTTTCACTGGTACCACTAAATGCTTACATGAGTGGCAGGCACTAAATGTTCAGACTGGGAATGCCTTAGACCCCTCACACATGCGTACCAGGCTGGCTTGTCTGAGAGCTTGTAAAAGTTTTCTGCAGCTTCCTAGATGATTTTCTCTAGGAAGTTGTGTTTTGGGGAGAAAATGATGTATTTGCAGCAAATAATTTGTCCCTTGCCTTTTTAGTGCATGCAGGTATGGTAAAAACAGAGCAGGTTGTGCAAATTTCCCATCTCCTAGAGTTCCAGTGCCTTCATGATTACACATTTTTTATAACTGCAGAAACCTAAGTTCATCCAGGCACTAGCTCAGTAAAAACCAAACCAACCAACAAACCCCAACCAAACAACCCACCACTATTTGCTTTATAAACCAAATTACAAAGTTAAGGAGTTAAAAAAAGTGCAAAAGATCTGCTGTGTAACTTCAAGCTTCTAGAGTGTATTTACAGCTGTGTGTTTATAAGAGGCAATGCCTTGGGAGTGCAGTTGGGCATTCTTTTTAATTTGAGTAAATGTTTTAGCAACTTTTCTTTGCATAACATTTACTTCAAATCACCTTCTGTTGAATGTGCTGAGTGCAGGCTGCAAGTGCCTGGGTTGACAGAGCCATTGAGGATCCCAGGTCCCTGAATGGCATGCAATCCACTTTTCTATTTCCTAAGTAAATTGCAAATAATAATGTAACCATGGTGCTCGAAGGATGTAAGTGAAGTTGTTATAATAAAAGGTATTGTTTCTTCCTACAAATGTATCCTAAAGTAAATTGTTTTTTTCAAAGAAGTAGCAGGTTTTGCAGCACAGGAAAGAAATCCTGTGTATAAAGGAGATGAAGGCAGAGGTTGCAAAAGAGCAGGGGACAAAAGGCAGTGCAGCCTTAGCAGAGGAATCCCAGTGCCCTGTGTGCCTCTAATAAGCTCCATTAACTCCAGAATGAATTTGACATATTTAAATGGTACATTTGAGTTCAGCCTGCTAGTCCGTGTGAACTGTGACAGATCAGCAGCTCAGGAGCAGCCCACTTTCATCCCTGATAACAATTCTGTTTAACACTCCTTAAACCAGTCTTCTCATTATTGGATAGAGCTCTATTGCATTACCCAAACACTCTGCAGGACACATAGAATCCCAGCATAGTGGGGGTTGGAAGGGACCTCTGGAGATCAGTGAGTCCAACCCCTCTGCCAGAGCAGGGTCACCCAGGGCAGCCCACACAGGAACAGATCCAGGGGGGGCTGGAAAGTCTCCAGAGCAGGAGACTCCACAGCCTCTCTGGGCAGCCTGGGCCAGGCTCTGTCACTCTCACAGGGAAGAAGTTTCTCCTCATGTTCAGGTGGAACTTCCAGTGTTTCAGTTTGTGACCATTACCTCTCATCCTATCCCAGGGCAGCACTGACAAGAGCCTGGCCTCTTCTACTTGACCCCCACCCTGCAGAGATTTGCCAACATTCATCAGCNGTGCATCAGCCACTCCTCCCAGTTCAGCATCAGCAGCAACCCTGCTGAGGGTGCACTGTCCCTTCACCCAGGCCAGTGATGAAGATGCTGAATAAGACTGGACCCAGCACTGACCCCTGGGGAACACCGCTCTGTTGTTCATCCAGTTCCCAACCCATCTCATTGCCCACTCCTCTAACCCACACTCCCTGAGCTTACCCATGAGAATGTTATGGGAGACAGTGTCAAAAGCCTTGCTGAAATCAAGGCAGACAACATCCACTGCCCCCCCTGCAGCTACCCAACCTGTCACACCATCACAGCAGGCTATCAGATTAGTCAGACATGACTTCCCTTTAGTAAATCCATGCTGGCTGCTCTTGATAACCTTCTTTTCTTCCATGTGCTGAGATATGATCTCCAGAATGAGCTGCTCCGTTACCTGTCCAGGGATGGAGGTGAGGCTGGCTGGTCTGTAATTACCAGGGTCTTCCTCCTCACCCTTTTTGAAGACTGGAGTGACGTGCTCCCAGCCTGCCTGTTAACAAACCAGTCAGGTCAATCATTTCACCAGCTTTGACATCACCTCCAAGCTGCCCTCCTACAGGTCTGAACCTGCTGTTTCTTTCAGCCCTGCCTGGTTGCCTCCCAGAGTGGGGGTGGTTGTAAACATGCACCCCCACCTGCACTGTACTGCTTGCAGGTTCTTCCTCGTGCACCTTTATGTAGGAGCAGAGGTGCAGAAGTGCTGGAGACATTGGAGATGGTACTTTCCAGGTCAGGGTCACAGTGACACATTTGGAGCAAATGCTCATTTGGCACCTGCATGTTTTGCTGGGTTTTTTTTCATGCTCCTTCTCAATGCTGCTTTTTGTTCCTGATCCCTGCTCTGTTATTCACCAGGTTCTGTGCTATGATTTTTCCCATGTGTGGTTTTATCAAGAAAATTAAATACAACTTTCTAAACTACATCTAAGGCATTTAATCAGTGAAACACAGAATGGTTTGGGTTGGAAGGGACCATAAAGCTCATCTGGTTCTAACCTCATTGCCATGGCAGGGACACCTCCCACTAGAGCAGGGTGCTCAAAGCCCCATCCAACCTGGCCTTGAACACTTCCAGGGAGGGCGATACCTTAAACACCTTTTGTAATATCTCTCTTTGTAGATCAGATCCTTTTTTTTTCTGCATGTTCCTATGCATCAGTCATTGCTGAGCACAAGTAGTGTTAAAAAAAAAGAATCTAGTAATTATTGTTCATTGGTCTGTATAGAAAAGCAGTGGGGACTCTGTCAGAGGAACATGAAGTGCTGCACTTGATGAAACTAAAGTTTCTCCTGGACCGCTAATTTGGTGGCCAGTATGAGAGATGCATAGGGAAAATGTGCAGGAAATATTTCTCCCTCCTTTTGGCACGTCCTTCTCTGGGTTGCACAGCAGGACTATGAGAACCAGCGTTCATAAATTGAAGCAGATGTTCAGGCCGTATATCAGAAGTGAGAAAAAATCAGCAAGAAGAGAATTAATCATAGAACAGGTTGTCCAGAGAGGTTGAGGACCTTGCCTCCTTGGAGCTTTTCAAAAGCCTTGTAGGCAGTGTTGATCCTGCTTTGAGCAGGAGTTTGACTACGTGACCCAGGTCCCTCCAACCTCAGTGATTCACTGATTCTCCAGACCCTATGGGAGTAATTGTCCCTTCTGCAATCAGAGAGCTAGCGCATCTCGGAGCAGTTCTCACCCTGATTGCATGTGTCTAAATCTATTCTTCATGAAATGAACAGCTGCAGTTTTTTCTGTTCTAAAGGCAGCAGTGTTTAGACTATCATTTCATAGCATTTTATTCTGTCTGAAGCCATGATTATTTTTATTCAAATATTGGCTGAAATGCCCCTCTTATACGTGTGGCCTGGCAGCTGTAGCTGTCAAGAAGCAATCAGTGGCATTTGCAGTACACCTTCTTCTGTGGAAATAAGTGTTCTTAATAAAAAAGGTTTTAATTATGACCCCATGGGGCAATTGTTTTGTGTATATCTGAGATGTGTTTCATGAGATGCATCTGCTATAGGTATGTGCCCTGCTTTCTACAGTAATTGTCCCTCTGTTGATGGTATGACCATCCAGAAATTGCATCCTGTTTATCTCTTTCTCCAAGTGTATCGTGGACTTTAGTGATAATAAGAATCATGTATCAGAATTGTAGAATGGTGGGGGTTGGAAGGGAGCTCTGGAGATCATCGAGTCCAACCCCCCTGCCAGAGCAGGGTCACCCAGGGCAGCCCACACAGTAAGTCTTATCAAGTTCATTGCATATTCAAATTAATCTGCAAACAGCTTGTGCTTTTTTCTTGGTGTGATGCTTCAGATTTCTAGAGCAAACTAGAAATGACCCCTGCAGATTGGTGTCTTGGCAGTTATAGCTAGGACCAAAAGTTCTGCCCAGTCTGGAAGAACCCCTGTGTGCCCCATCCAGTAGTTCTGGCAGAGCTAAAGCAGAGCACAGTTAATTGCCATGTAAGCACAGGATCTTGTGAATCTCCATGCTACTGGAGAGCACTTGAAAACATTTTTGCATTGTGATGGGACCAATTTAACAGCAGGATTTTGCTCACATGCCGATTTCAGACCCCGTGAACAAAGGTGTGCATTTGTGCCTATTGTTTCTGAACAGAATGCCTGAAGCTGAGGGCACACAGTGCCTGGCAGAGCTCCAGGGGTATGAGCCCCTTGCCTATCCAGGCACACATGCTTTTTTTTTGTAGCACTTGACTTGACATAACTAAAGTAAAAGATTTCTTGTCGTGTTTGATGAGTGGGACGCAAAAATCATTTGTCCTTTACAATGTCCTAAGAGGCGAAGAAAAAATTTCAGAGAGTGTCCAACATGGCTTTGATGAGAAAGTAATTAAAGTCCCTGACTGAGCTGTCCACGTGTCTGAGTCAGATAACAATGTAATTGACTGTAATGGGCCCTGTGCTGAAGGACAGTAATCGGGAGAGAGATGTGACTGCAACCAAATTTGCTAAGGGAAATTCTATTGACATTTCTGGTTAGTGGTAATAAGTCCAAAAAGTAATTTTACTACATGCAAGAGTTAAATAGGCTGTGCTATCCTGATTTTTTGCAGAGAAAAGGAGAGAATTCAGTGTCCAGGTGATTTTCTTTTCTTTGTGATAACAACTTGCTATTCATAGTTTACTGTTCTCTTCTGCTTTGTCTTGCAGTGGTTGTCACACATGCACCACACATGCACCTCAGCAGCTCCACCAACAGCAAGTGACTCCCCAAGCAGTGCTGATGGGCCCAGCCTGCACCACAGCCTCACCATCACAGCATACAGTGGTTTTAGGATCTCATCTCCTCCCTCTCCAAGATGGTTAGAAACTAAATTTAACTACAGATAATTTTGTAATTTGCAGGCAAAGAAGTCAGTTTGACATATTCCTCTTAGCCTGATTGAATTAATTTTAAATGCTTTGGCAGCTTTTCTCTGTGCTGCTGTTAAAAGAATTGTAGATAATGACACAACTCATGGCTGATCTCAATCCTTCCTCTAAAGCAATAAAATAACAAACTCTACAAAAACCACAGCCGACCTCGTTCTTTCTGGTGATCATGCACTCAAACTGCTTCTTCCTCTCCCCAGTTTTTGTCAGTTCAAGCTCACATGGTTATTCTGGAGTGTGAAATAACCAAGAAAATGTATGCTGATTTTTAAACCATGTTAGGTTTTCTGGGTCTGCTTAGAAACAACAATAATTTTCCACTTCTTCTATCAATTTTTATGAGATTTTATACTCTTATGTCAATTTTTACACAATTTGATACTCGTAAGTTACACTGTGAAGTTCCTTCACCATGCTCCATCAATAGTCTGCTTGCTTCTGCCAAAAATTCTTTCAGAGGAGCCAGGGTGACACAGTCGAACTATAACCCATTAGTCTTCTTTTCCTTTATTGCAGTTTCATGCAGCTGACCAATGACTTTCAGCTGTTCAAAGCTGAACACAAGCCCTAAGAACCATACCATCCTTTACCCAGATGGTTCTTGAGCCTCCATCAAACCTGCACAGGGTGCTGCTGTCGCAGCTTCTGCATCATCTCAGTAACTGATGACTCTCATCTTAGTCTTTAGGCACCTCTAAGCAAAGAGTGGCTCTGCTGGGGAAGGAAAGGTTACTTCTCCCTTGTTTTCTCTCAGGTTGTCTGGGAGAGGCATCTAGTTTTGCCCCTGAAGCTCAGTGCACGTTGGAGTGCAATGGTCACAGTTCTTTGTCAGTCCGCAGTGTGTCGATCCCTAGGGAAGTTTTTGCTCCTTACTTAGTCAGAAGAGCACCAAGAGACCTTTGTGTGAAGCAGGAGTTAGCCCTGAGTCTCAGGTGCACAGTTCTCCTAGTTGCTGGAGTAGACACTAAGGTCACTTTTAAGAGTAACCTGGATTTGCATTACTGGCAGCAAAAGCAGCACACCTTGAAGCTGTACATGAATGGACTGGATTTGAAAGAAGCAAACCCTGCCCCATACTTTACTTGCTGTATTGGTCTCCCAGTAACTTTTCAGCAAAGAACCATGCTTAAGCATCATTTGAAAGGAATCCAGTCTTTAATTTGCATGTAAACAAATGACTTGCACTCCTAAGCAGTAGGAAGGCCCCCACAAGTTTTTGTCTGTTAAATGATGCCGACAGCTTCTGGGCTCATAAACTGGTCATTCCAAGTCATCCTGTAACAGTAAGTTTCAAAGCAACCTGTTTGTTCCTGTCCTCTCCCAAAGATGACCAGTGGCATGTGAGCTGGTGCAGCTGCTCATGGCACTACCTTCTAAACTGGGTAATGTGAGCGATCAAAGGTTTCAAACTCCTGTTCTCTCAGATGCTTCCTTAGTCATAGAGCTGTTTCTGGAGTTGAAGGCATATGGGGGAGAGATGATGAGAACCTTTTAAAGCCAGTGTTTCTACTGAGTAAAACCTTCAGCCATTAAAAACACAGGTTTGGAAAATATAAACCAGTTCAATAAAAGCAGCCCTGGTGCTCCATGTCTTCTTGGTCAGCTCTTTGTAGATGACCATATTCCTCAGTTCTGTTTTTTCCTTTAGACTCTAGTTCAGCCAGATCCTTAAACAGGTACTTGCCTTTAAGCATTTGAATACTTTTATCACAGCTCATTATAAATAAATTCCACCTCAACCTCTAGTACTTTCCTAAATCTGGGAGCATTTGATTGTTTCAGGTTAAGCATTCCTCTAGGCAGTCAGCTGAACTGGGCCCTCTTCATTTAGTCCACACTAAGGGCCATATTGAATGTCTTCAAACACATCCTATGGAAGGAAGGGTCTTATTTTTCTTGTACAAGTGGCATTTTTCGAGTCAGCTGTGCAGAAACTTTAGCCCTGCCAAAGCAGAGTGTGTACATCTTTCAGATAACGGGGGCCTCTGATCGCTACAATGAAATAGAAGCACTGGAAGATGCTCCACACTGAGGTCCAGAGATGGCAACACATTCATTCTTTTCCAAGCTTTTTTCTGTTTAGTATTTGCTCAGAGTAGGAAAGCAAAAGCAACTGTTATCTAAAATTCTTTCTTCAGGCACTGTGTGACTTAGACCAGTTGAAAGTCCCTTTACTGATGAGATGGCCACTGCTCCTGCACTCTTCTTGGCAGACTTTTCCTACCTTTCCATTGTCTAGTGGTAGAACTTTTGGGGCCACGCAGATCCTGCTGAAACTAACCCGGTGCCCAAACAGAACGTGTAAGTTTTCACCCTGATCATCTTGCCAAACCAAGTGCAAAGGTAACAGAAGCCCTGGATGGGATGTGCAGGAATCAGCAGGATGGAGCAGGAGGCTGGGAGTCCTGTGGGGAGGAGGAGAGGTGTGCTGAAAGACCTCGTCCCTGCTTTCCTGGAGGTGAAACTGCCACTCTCCACCAAAAAGCCTTCTTTAACTGGAAAGTTTAAATGGAGGTTCACTTAGAGAATGTCAGGTGGAAAAGTACAGTGAGAATATTTGGATGTGTCTGAAGGAAAGACACCAAATGCTTACGTCCTAGAAATGGTTTAGCCAACTTTACTGCCATAGTGAAAAACAAAAAGAAGGGAATCACTGCTCAGCAGCAGCTCTTTAGAAGATCAGAACAGGAGCTTGTTTTATGCTTCTGGTATCTAGAGAGGGTAGAGGAGATGCTGAGATAAAATCAAATCTTTGCCTGTACTGCATTTTTTCCTCTAGTCTTTTCACACAAGAGAAAAAGGTTTTGAATGCAAAACTCATATACACAATTTACAGTGTGAGCTATTCATTGTAAAAAAGCAAGCTCTGACTGGTAAAGCTAATCAGCAATTGAGCTGAAAGTACCTATTTTTATGCTGAAGACTAACCTGAGGTCTGGTCTGAATGGGAGTCTGTCTTTATTTTAGTCTTAATGGGTAATGATTTAGCTTCACTGGGCTTCAACATTTAAAGTCTGAATCCAAACATTTTTTGTGTTCCCTTTTCACTTTTCTCCCATTTTGAGTGACCTGAATCATCTGGGGAATAGAATAATGCAGACAGTTAAGCATAATGGCTCCAAAATGTCTAATTTTCAGTGTAGTCTCAGCCTCTTTTCCTAACCTCCTCCCTACCTTGTTTGCACCTCAGATAAAATTAAGACAGTAAATTTCCTCACCAAAACCTGCACAGTGCACTTATCTCAGCAGTGACTGAGCAACCGAACGTACTTCACAGAGGCTCAGCAAGAATTACTGACTTTCTGCAGCACTTTGAAGATTAAAATGATTTGTTAAGTTGTAAGGCACAACGTAGGCATCTTGCTTCAGAAGGTCAGTCCACCAAAACAAAAAGAGAAAACCTCCAAACCAGTCATGTTGCCCTCGGTGCTCTGCAGACTCCCAGTGCTTGCTGCCCTGGCTGCCTGGACCCATCTCAGCAGCATCTGCTTGCAGATACCACTGTCTTCAGAGCTCCTTAGCCCAGGAGGTTCTGTAACTCGGCTCTTTCCTGAGCATTTCCAGCTGGTTCAACCAGCCTGCAGACTGTTAGGGATTGCCCCCTAAGCATCTCCTCACCTCATTCCGTACCTCAGCTAAGCCTCTTGGCAAGGCACCCCTCTCAGCACTGAGGGTCACACAGCAACACGCAGCACCTCGGGGCTTTGGGGACTGGGGGTGAAGTTATCGATGCAGTGTGAGCTGTTTTCTAACCAGTTTCTAACAGACCTCGTTTCCTTCTTGGAAAGGATGGTGTCCTCTCTAGGCTAGCCACTTTTCATCCTGCATGAACAGAGCAGCCCCCAGTGTTTTAGACAATAGCATGAGCTTTGCAGGCTCTTTTTTGTCTGCCAGCTGAGCTCCTGGCTAACTGAAATGATTGTCCAGCAGCTTCTTCAAAGTGAAATATTATTTACTGGTTTGGGTACAGAATGAACAGAGGGAGAATACACCCCACTCAAATCGTGGTCCTTAGAAGCTTCTAGATGCAGGCAAGTGACCTGCTTCACTGTGCTTAGAGAAGCAAATGCTGTCACATGCTGTCCCTCAGTCTCAGAGAAGACAATGTTGCTTCTATTGCAGCACCTACTCTCCCTAGATTTTAGGAGTTTCTCTGGCTATTGAAGACTTCAGAGCTCTGTCTGGGTCCCCCAGACACCTGTAGACAAGGATCTTTTCCAACTTCATTTTAGGGATGAACTCTTTCTGTATTTGCTTTTCATCCACAGCAATTACACATAATTTCATCTTATTACTCCCGTTGTCAAACAGGGAAGATGACTTCAGTTAAATAAAGTGAAGGACCTATTTTCATCCAGCACAAAGTCTAAAAGCCAGGATCCCTAATTCCTGCATCAGCAACGGCTACAGTACGTAGGATATCCCTAAGGTCTTAAATTGTTATTTATTTATTTCACTCAAATACCATTGGCTGGCATCCTTGTGAGATGCAAGTTAAAACTGGAGTAAGAGACTGGATAGAGCTGGTCTATCCTGTTACTTAAGCACTTGTGAGGAAACATAAGAGGAAGCTTGGAAGAATTGAGGAGATGTGTCACGAGAGATGCTTAAACACTTTGGGTCATAAAGTCCCATGCAAAGCACCTCAGAAACCAGACTTACTGAGTCTCTGCAGTGTGATTTTCTCTAGCCCTACTCAAATCCCTCGAGCTACAGATTTGGAGCTGCTCTATTTAAAAGGTGTCTTTAGAGAAAGCCTGCACTAATGATGCTAAGCTGTGTAAGCATATTTCAGTTAGACTGCTAAAATGATCACCAGTATTTCCCTCTGTTTCATCATGGCTGCTTAATGTATTTTTATATTGAGAGAATAATAGAGCTGAGGGTTATATGGGCTCTGCTGTGATTTATTGTTTTTTTTTCCTTAGACAGCTCTCTTACCCTGCTTTAGTTTTACTGACACTGAAAATCCATGTTCACAGAGTTTAAAATTCAGATCTGAAGTGTCTCTCTGTCCACTCTTCTTTTTCATCCCTTGTTAAGTGTGAACATGCTACTGTCTTTTGGAGATCCTTATCATTTCTCTGAAAGGCCTTTGTACCCTTGAATGTCTGGGAGCATTAATAAGCTCCTTGTTCATTCTTAAAGATGGCATTTTTAAGAGGAGTGCGAGACAGGAAAGGAAAGACAAAAGCTTTGTGACATCAGGAAGCCACCAGTAACCTGCCTAATGCTGTAGCCTGATGGAAGTAATCATAAAATAAGAATTTCTCAGGCTGTGGAGAGTATCAGGAATCAAGGCTTGAAGTGCATTTCGATGTGCAGATGGCCACTACCCCAAAAGAAATGCAAACGACATCGCTTTAGCTGAATAACTTGTTGGCATATATGAATTCCTCACTTGAGCCTTTATCAGAAACTGACTATGTGGTGACCCGTATGTGACTGCAGACTGTGGGGGCTGTCTGTAAAGAGCCTGTTTAATCCCAGTATTATCAGCACTATCTAAGAGGCTCTCGGAAATGAGCCTGACATTCCTTTTAAAAATGCACTGGAGAGATTGAACGCTACCTTTGAATGGTGTATCTTGTGTTTAGCAATTCCAAGCGTTCCACCTGGTTGTACAAGTCCCCTTAACAGCTGCAGGGGCAGCAGTGAGTCGTGTCACAACATGCTTATCCAATCCCCTGTCAACAGACACATCTGAACCTGCCACAGCCATACAGCACACAGGTCGAGTGCTACCTCACTGTGCTTACATCACCAGGGGCTGAGAAAAGCGAGGCAGCTTCTCTTGTTAACCTTTGCAGAGCCAAGGAAAGGCTTTCCCTTTGGCACCGCTAACCCCCAGTGGGCAGTGTACAGAGGGAGGAAGGAGAAGCAGTCAGGGCACGCTCGTGAGCCTGGCAAACTGGCTGCTACTGCTCAAGTGCAATACCCATTTGTACCAATTTAACACCTGACGTGACCTGAATACAAAGCCTTGCTACTAAAAGGGCTTCCCAGTGCTAGACAAAGACCCAAAGGCCACTCAAGCGTCTTGCCCCAGTATTGCAGTGCCCTGCAGAAGACTGGAGAAGGGTGTGAGCACGACAAGAGTAGGCGATGTTGTGCTGTCTTCTGTCGCTGGCAAGTGGAAAATGGTTAACTGCCACAGCTTCTAGCCAAGTATTCATCAAGTTGATGAGCCAAAAGCATGCTGTGCGTCTACTGTATCCCTGACTACTCCATAAATCAATTGTAGTTGTAGCTGGGCTTTCTTGAGGAGCCCGAAGTCATTTGTTTGAAGTTACACTGCGTAGTATTATAACCGCATAATCTTAGCAGAACCTTTCAATATCTAAGGAGAAATATCATGCTTACATTTCAAATATTTTTTCTACAAAACTTTCATAAGTTAGGAAAAGCCCTTTTTGAAGTCTCTTTAAAGTCTCCTATTTCAGCTTAATTGAAATCCTTGGATAAAATTGAGCCCAAAACTTTGAGACATTCGAGTATCTTACTTTTCAAAGCACCTTTAAACTGCTTCTAGATCTGACCTAGTTTGGCCCTCCATAACTTATGAAACCCTCAGAGGCAAGTAAGAGAAAGATCTAATCTCTAAGTAGGCTGTGAATGAATCATTTCTAATAAAATTTCTTTATGAGGTCAGCTTACACTGGCAAACATAAGTAATATTATTAGTATTTATATTTCCTATTTAACTGAAAAATGTACGTATTCTCACGTAAGGCCCAAAGGTCTTAAAAGCTTTTGCAATTGAAACACATCAGTCTAAGGTATTAACTGGTGTTGGTTACGCCTTGGATCCATTATATGTTGTGCATCCTATTAGGGAGCATGTAGTAGGTCTCTTTGTACCTGTACCTAGTTTCTTACAGCACTACCCAGCAAACCTGCCCTTTTGAGCTCAGGATGTAACATGTTCATTATTTTTTAGCTATAAAGGTCCCTGGTTTATTCTTCCCAATGTTGGCCAGCCTGGATCTCCTTAAGGTAGTATCAAAAGACTTCAGCTACATAGCTCTTCAGTGCTAGATATTAGATACAGCTTTGCTGATGTAAAATGCACCACTTACACTCACTTCAGAAATGATGCCCAGCATAAAAATGTAAACAGGACCCATGCACATATCCAGCAGAAAACCCTTAGGTGAATTCTTTCTAATTCTGCTCACTAAAAGCCAAAATGAGGGGGTTTTTCAGGCTCTAGGGTCTCTCACTGGATATGCCTCACCACAGATATGCCTGTCAACTAATCAAAAGGAGCTGCTAGTTTAAGCAGACTTCTTCCAGACCCTGACGGCTGTCTGATAGTCAGGATCTAAATCAAACAGAGCTTTGTGCCTTGGGCTGTGCCTGTGTAAACCTTACTGTTTAATTAAGCAACTGTACCGGAGACCATCCGCATCATAAATGCTGTATTACTTCTTTAAATGCTTTGCTGGTAGCCAAAGAACACTTGGGGGGGTTGTGAATAAAAGAAACATCCCAATTAGAAATTCAGCAGCCGTGCATGAGGAATCTTAAAGTTATTCAATGCTTAGATAAGAAGAGTTAAATGCAAAATCGTAACTAAGGAGCCATTTCACTGTTAAAATTTGCCAGGATTACAAGACTATATGAATCCAGAGCAGCGAATAATGATAACAATACAAGCTCCCACTATAGGTTGTTGGTTTTTTTTCACTAATGTACCTTTTATATATATATATATTCTGGAAAGGACAACCCTGGGATGAGTATCAGCTCCGGTTCCCATTTAGTGTTGCCAATGAATAATGTTTACAATAAAGACACACTACATTGCTTCTGCTANTCAAGAGCCCCAGCTCCCTCAGCCTTTCCTCAGCAGGGAGATGTCCCACTCCCTCATCACCTCTGTGGCTCTGCCCTGGGCTCTCTCAAGCAGTTCCCTGTCCTTCTTGAGCTGAGGGGCCCAGAACTGGACACACCACTCCAGATGTGGCCTCAGCAGGGCAGAGTAGAGGGAGAGGGCAACCTCTCTCCACCTACTAACCACATGCCTTCTAATGTTGTATCTTGGGCAACTAGAGGCAGATTTTTCTCTGAGTGTTCTTTTTTTTCCAGTTCACTCAGAAAATCCCAGGTTCACTGGCCGTGAGGCAGCACTGCCAGGTGTATCTGTGGATCAAAGCCATATTCTTGGCGGGTTACTACGGTGGCGAATGGAACAGTTCTATTGATTTGCCTCGGTAACAGGCAGTCAGATGTTATCTTCAGCATTTCTACAAGTCATTACTGTCTTTTATTCTTCCTCATAGACTTGCAGATGAAGTCAGAGGAAATATCACGTGCATCAGCACTTCACAACATCAAGAGTGGTTTCTTTTGCTGCTCACAGACAAACTGATTTGGAGGACGGCTCCCGACGGTCATTAGCTGGCTTTTCCTCATCTAGCTCTTTTGTAGATTAGAGAGCTCAGATTTATACTGTCCTGAAAACAGTACTGGAAAAACACCAGACACTGAGTGGATTTTGAGTATGTCAGTGCATGTTCGAGAATGTCTCTCACTTAGCAGTGTGAAGGCTGGGTACCATCCATGGCTGCTGGAGAGTGTCAGTGTTCTCCTGAAGGGGAATGGACTAATCTGGTCAGGTTTGCACAAAACCTCTTGACATTGCCTGGTGAAATTCTTGACTGTGCTCTGAATTGCTCTTCCTCCACATTTTATGGAAGTTTGTTGAGAGGAGGTGCCAAGGTAATTTGTCATTTGGTTTTCAGCAGCTTCTCTGATCAGAATCTGATTGTGGAGAAGAAGTTGCATGAACCTGCTCACCCGTTCCTGGCAGCAGGAGGGACGAGTTACAAACTTTGCTTGTTCTAGATCTGTGAGGAGCTGTGACTATTATTATGAAGGAGACCTTGCAGGTCCTAACAGGGCGGGTAAGACAGTCCTTACATTGTTCTGGTTTTGTCCTCTGGCAGAACCTAATGAGCCTATGGATAATACGGATTATGAGTATGTGTGATGTGCTCCCAGCCGTGTGGTGTTCTGTGGGAGGGCTGTACGACTCAATCCAGACTGAAAGGTGATAAATGGAGAAAAGCTGGCAGAGATGGCAAGGGATTGTATGGATATTAGCAAAAAGGATGGCATGATTTGCACCACAGCTGTATATTCTGGCCTCCTGCTCACTACCTATAACCAAATTTCTTCTGCTTTTCCACGGCCACTTAAGCTCAATCTCTCGCTGTCGTTGCCGAGTTCTGTCTCTCACCTTCCTGCACACCACCCAGCAGGCACAGATACCAAAATAACTCAGGAAACGAGACTTTGCCATGTTCTCTCTTTCAAGTAACATGCCAGAGCAACAGCTGTTATCACTTCTAAGCCGAGTAATTTGGTAGAGCCCATTTCTTCCTGTCGCAGCTGGTATTGCTGAGGCACTGCAGCTCCTTTGGCAGGAGTAGGTGCAGTCATGAAACACTCCTCATGATGAGCTCCTGAGCTCTGCACTGTGTCCCCAGCATGATCCATTATGGCCTTTATTACTGATCTTGCAAACTCTCTGGAAAGCTCACCTTTAGCATAAGGTATTTTTAGAAGGAGCTAGGTGTAGTGCCAAGGATTTTATTTCATTTCTTATTTGTCAGAGCATTTATTGTTGGGGGACACACACGACTAGATTGATTGTGAAGTTAAATGACATGATGAAAATACCTAGACCGTGGGGCAGAGACTTATGTGTGCTATCAATCTAAATAATGCAATAATTAATAATTCTTCATAATAAATAATCCTACATATGGTTTTGATATAAACATGTCCAGTCAACTGACTGGAGAAAATAAGGCTCTGGGGAAACCTTATTGTGGCCTTCCAGTACCTTTAGGGGGCTACAAGAAAGCTGGGGAGGGACTTGTTAGGCTGTTGGGCAGTGGTAGGACTGGAGGGAATGGAT
>VWZY01013677.1:95373-139176 GCA_013399075.1 Chloroceryle aenea | reverse complement strand
ATCGATAGGCCTTTGAAACAGTCATCAGCCCCCCCCCCAGGCTGCTTTAATTTAGTTAGACCAGCGTCAGGAATTGGCAAACCCCCTCCTTCCACCCTCCAGCTGCTTTAAGGCTGAGGACCTACATTCCCCATGACAAATATGAGTGATTATTAAAGTATTTGCCTTCAAAGGTGCAAAGGGTGCTTGGGTTAATTTCAGCCTAGGAAACCAAAAATTAGCGAACTAATTATATTAACAATTTATGTAATTAATTGGCTGTTTAGCCAAGGTGTATGTTGCTTGGCTTTCGGGATGTAAAGGCATCCTGTGCTGTGCTGTGGGTGCCTGCTGCAGGCAGCCCACCTGGACCGGCATCCCATTTCCCCTCAGTTCTGTTATCACGCATGCCTTATAAAGTCATTTATTATACAAATTGGCTACTTCAATTCCTTTTTCTGGATGATGTTTGCATTTTTAAAATGCAGCGTGGGGCGCGTTCGCTTATTAGTCAGTTTTCTTTAGCTGTCACTCAAAGTGACTGCACGACTTGATTCCCTGCTGCTTAAAAAAAACCCCTTAACAGAGAAGCTGCCAATCAAGTTTACTAAACAGTCCAACAATAGAGACACTGCGGGCCCAGAATATTCTCCAGTTTCTGTAATTATACACCGTGCAGGGTAATAATTGTACGATAGCCTGGCATTCATTATGTGAGCTTTAACTGCTCGCATTATAGACTTCTATTTTGAGGACATTATTACCATGCAGGAATAATTCTGTTCAGGTTGGTGATACCTAGAGTACGTTAGCTTTTATAGACTTAGGGAAATTCATTAATATTCTACTCAAAAATATGCCAATAAAATTGCCGCTTGATTCCTGTTCGAAATACGCAAAAAGAATTTCTTGAAGACAAGTAGCAAATCTTTGCCTCCATTCATCTTGAATATTTCAGAAAATAGGGATTGAAGCCGATGGCCTTATTTAGGCAGCGCTGCTGTTACATTGCTAGTGGAACAGCAGAGTATATCATTACGGCAGCCAGTACAGAAGTACCAGATGTGACTGTGCTGGAACGCGTCATTCGCCACAAATAATACATTCAACTTGAAGGGTTTGACTGAATAATTTTACTAAGTATATCAGAGAAGAAATTTCCAAAAGGCCCATAAGGATTTAGCGAACCAAATTCTGCTAATGTTCCATAGAAATTATGCTCATAACTACCCAGTCCTCAAGACGCTTTCAGATGAGGAGAACTATTGAAATTTTACACTTCTGTAAAACTAATCTAAGAAGAATTAGTTCATCTAATAGTTATTGACAGTAAATTAGCATGAAACCCATTAGAAGGTTATTTGCACGAACGTGAAGTCTGGAACAAATCTATCACCACTGTGAGAATCTGGTGAGTGGCATCAAAGGTTAGCAAAGAAAAGAAAGGTCTCCCAACAAAATTGGTCTTGGATTCACCCAAAGGTGTGCCCGTGTTTGTGGTGGATGTTCTCAGCGTGCCGTGGGTGGGCGCAGGCACAGAACTTCACCTGCACTTGGGAGGAGATGAGAAAAGCACTTCTTGATCTAGGCTGTAGAAAGGTGATAAGGTGGTTTTATTTCTATAGTTCTTGATTATTTACATTATTACTTATATGAGGAGTGTTTGCATTATTATTTATTATTTATATTCATCCGGGTGACTGGGGAAGGAGCTCCCCAAAGATGCAGCTCTGTGCTCACAGCCGTTCTTGCAGCATGGGCACAGGGTGCAGTGCTGGCTCCTGGGCAGTGGTGCTGATTAGACAGCCCACTGATAAGCACAGGATGAATGCACACTGTTCATTTGCTGTCTGGAAGTTTGGCCAAGAAGGAATCTGCTGCAAAGTGGTGCTGAGTTGTCCCTGAAGGCACGTACCTGGTGGCCTGGGTAATAGACTCTGCTGTAAAACTCCAGGGTTCCTCCTCTCGAAAAGGCTTCGTACGCTGATATTTCAGGCAGCTCGTTCTTCATGAGCTATTTTAAGAATAATGTAGTGACTACAGAGAATACTAAAATATTTTAAGGAAAGGTGTCAGCCCTGCAAAGCATTGTTAAAGCCTCCCATTCACAGGAGTACGCACATTCTGGGAGCTAATTTGTTGCTCAGCTTGAATAGCTTAGACGAATACAATGGAGCTGTAAGGGGAAATTTTGTCACCTTTTCAGCCCAGATAAAAGAAAGGGAATCTTATACTGGGGACTGGAATCATGTTTTACTAACAGAATATTGGCAGGCACGTCCTTTGCACGATCACTCACATTTCCTATAAGCCTCAGAGATAGGCAGTTTATGAGCTCCAGCAGCTGCACCCAGAACAGGGTGTATTGAGGTCATGGCTATAACTTTATCTATTCTAATGTTAAATTATGAATTTATGGATCCAGATACTCTGTGAATAGCATAAATTATTTTCATGCAGACAGAAATAGAATGTGACAGCAAATAGGTACAAATATATTCCTGCTTCTAGGGAACTTTACCTTGATTACTTGGCTATTCAGGTTTTTCTCACCTCATTATGAGAAAGAGAGGTAATAAAAATGAATAGAGGCATAGGGCAGGGGTTATTCTGATGACATAATTCAGCAAGTCAGAGCGTTAGTCAGAACAGAAGAAAGTAAATTGAAATGCCTTAGATAACGAAGGCTGCTTTGGAAAAGTAAGAAGTGGTGAATACCCTTGTTCACTTAGGTACTCACCCGGACAGACCACAGACAGCTCAGTGTGACATCTCATATGAAAATATGAAGCAATTAATAAAACTAACACTTTCTTTACCATTAACAAGAATATAGTTTCCTATGGAATTCATTGATGTAGGAGGACCTTTAAAAAAACCCCAAACAACCCCCCACAGTCATTTAACAGCATTTTAACAGAATTGGCTGTTGAAAGAAAGCAGACTAACTGACTTGAAAGGGAAGGACTGAAGAACTGCAGAGCTACAACCTGTCTGGAGCTACCTGCTGGCTGGACACCAGAGCAGTGAGCAGCTGGGCTGCCCTGCTCCTGAGACAAGTGAGCATGAGGTTGTAGCTGTCTAGGATTTATGGTGGACCACGATGCATTCCTGAACCAGACAGCTGTGGTCTCATCACCTCAGCCAGCAAGTTGTGGTATCTAAAAGCAGAAGTGGGGTGGCAATCAGATGATCTCCATTTCCAACCCCTGCCATGCTGGGATGCTGTAACTTCTTCTCATGACTCTGGGTTTGGATGGGTAAGAGGCAGTATCTGCTGGGAATAGGTCAGAGTTCTATCTGTGTGGATTTGCTAGCTGCCAGAAACATATTTATTCACTTACTAATTGGTCCCTGGCTCTTGGAATAAAAATGCCTGGAGGCATAAAAAAGCCTGCTTTCCTTTCAGTGGGAACACTTCTTTGGACCCTTCTCTAGCTGCTGTTTTCCCTGAACTTTACAGAACTTGGCATCTTGGAGACATCTCTTTCTGTGTCAGATTCTGCTGCAATCATTTGATCATTCTTAAAAATGACCATGGAGCAGACTGATGTGCAGTCACACAAAGAAACAACCCTTAAAATGCTAAAAGAAAAGGTGCACAGCTAAGAAATAAGTATAGATTAATTTGCCATTAATGCATCGTGATAGAACAGTTAACGGCATACTTGGCTAACAACGAATTAGAGGCTGGATAGCAGAACTCTGCAACCAGTTATTTCACGAGTGCTAGGTCATGTAACCCAGACCTGTTATCTCTCAGAAGTTTACAAGTTAGAATGATAACAGCAGCAATTATAATAAATATATATATAATAAAATACACTCTTTATCTTCACGGGAATTTAAAATCATGCGCGGTCTTCAAGCAGGAGTGAGTAGGGCTCACATTAAGTGACCTAAAAGCTCTCTTCTAGGTGGATATGAAAATGAGGAAAGACTGAGGGAGAAATGCTTAGCAGTGCCTACCAAACACCTTTCCTTGCTCTCCTCTTGCTCGACAGCGCTGACAATGAGGATATGTAATACTTGCTGGGGGGTTTTGAGTGGCTGGTTCAGTTTTCCTTGGCTTTGCACCGAGATGTGCGTGTAGGACAGGTCACCATCGCAGCTGGATCGGAATCATTCAGTCCATATTATCACATCAAAATGAGTATCTTTTAATACAGAAAAGTGATTTGGGAATCAGAACCACAGACTAATGTTATAGGATGGGAAAATGTCTTGTCAAAAAACCAGTAATTCAGAGGATGTCATAGCAGTCAGCAGAGGGTTTTTTTTTTGTGAGATCTCAGTGTCAGGTTTCAGCTTTGAGCTTTCTTTTGATCCATGGGTGTGTAGAAGGAAGGTACACCACAGACACATGTGAACATCGCCAGTAAGAGCTCCATTAAAAACCTGTGCCCCGTTCTGTGACTCACACCTCCCATGAAGCTACTGAAGGAAATTGAAAGAAGAGGAACAAAATAGTTCAAGAGGCCATTGATCAGCCTTTGGATGTAAGATGTAAAGGGGCTGATCAGCCCAGAATATTGGGAAAAGGCTGAAGAACTAATTCCATCATCCTCTACGGGTACTTGTACATGAGAAAAATGTTTGATGGCAGGAGCCAGGGAAGCGTTTTCAATCTTCTAGACAAGGAGCAGCAACTGAAATTAGATTAATTTAATCTTGCAATGAGGTGCAATTTTTTGGCACACACCAGATATAAATATTGAAAAAGCTTTTCAGAGGAAATGTTGAGTCATTATTTTTATTGGAGTCTTCAAATTGTGCCAGTTTATCTGTCTGCGTGTAGTGTATAAATCTAAATATACTGCACATATAAAGTGTAGACAGATACATAACTTTTACCTGTGTATGTCATGGGGACATATTCTAGATTTACCAAAGATAGGTAGAGATACAGTTGTAGAGCTTCCTTATGGATAACAAATGGCTCTGTAACTAATATTGAAGATACAAGCATGAGGTATAAAATAATCCAAAGCTGGGCATGAGGTAGAACAAGAATTAATCTCCAGACTTCCCAAAATGCGCCGAGCATTCTTCATATTGGTTAGCTAGGCTTTGCTTCAATGTGCATTACTTGCATAGTAGGTGAAATATGGACTTACTTTTAGGATGGTGGAGAGGAGGTTATCACAGAATGTTCGGGGACCATGAAAGATCATCAAGTCCAACCCCCCTGCCAGAGCAGGAACACCCAGATCAGGTCCCACAGGAACAGATCCAGGTGGGGCTGGAAAGTCTCCAGAGCAGGAGACTCTACAGCCTCTCTGGGCAGCCTGGGCCAGGTCCTGTCACCCTCACCATGAAAAAGTTTCTCCTCATGTTTCCTTGGCCCCTCCCATGCTCCAGCTGCACCCGTTGCCCCGTGTCCTGTCACTGGATGTCCCTGAGCAGAGCCTGGCTCCATCCTCCTGCCACTCGCCCTTTACATCTTTAGAACCATCAATGAGGTCACCCCTCAGTCTCCTCTTCTCCAGGCTACAGAGCCCCAGCTCCCTCAGCCTTTCCTCAGCAGGGAGATGTTCCACTCCTTTACATTAGTGACTGCTTTTCTACTAACAGGAAAATAAGTCTATTTAATGAACAAGAGGGAATGGCCTGAAGTTGAAGCAGGGGAGGTTCAGGATGGATATCAGGAAGTATTCCTTTATGAAAGGGTTGTCAGGCATTGGAACAGCCTGCCCAGGGAGGTGGTGGAGTCACCATCTTTGGAGGTGTTTAAGAGCCGGCTGGATGTTGTGCTTAGGGACATGGTTTAGTGGGTTTGACAGGGCTGGGAAGAAGGTTGGACTTGATGATCTTGAAGGTCTCTTCCAGACGAAACTATTCAGTGATTCTAATTATTGTGAAAATGTATTTGCAGTTTTTCAATGTGAAAGGAACATAACCAAAAGTGAGAGCTGCAATATTTCAGTTTGATCCTGCAGAAATTCTAATAGCATCATGTACCAGCAAAGCTAACAGCTCCAGTGTTCCCTCTGCTAAGAGGGATTGAACAAATGCTAAATCGATTTCCTTTTCAGAGTGATACTAATTGCCTTTTGTCCCTCAGCACCCTATCAGGCATTATCCTCAGCATCTCCTCAGAGCTGGAAAGCTTAGAGAAGCTTAAAAGGCCAACAGAGAAAAATGCTATCTATATAAAATATTTCTTGGACAAATTGTGTCAAATAAGGTACTAACTTCAGAACAGCTTTAAGTGCAAGTGGGAGAAAAATCAGTTGTTTAACAAAGCTGAAATTTATCCCCTTTCAGAAAGCCAGTCCGAGCCCATGAACCACTGAAAGCCAATCCTGAAGTTGCAGCTTAAGGAGATTTCAGGGGAGGAATGGCCCCATGCTCTCTTTCTGCAGGGAGTCAGTGTTTCATTGCCAGTGACCTGCTCCCATGCTCTTGATTTGTAACAGGACTTAGTATAAGGTCTTTGGGATATTTTTCATGCCAAAACATGCCTTGGCTTCTAGTCTTCTGTGCTGGATGCTGGCTACCGCTAGTGCAATATCTCAGTCAGTCAATCAGTCAATCTCTCTCTGGTGTATTTGAAGTATTGATTTAGCCTTTCCTCTTCCAAATCCTCAACAGAGATTTCTAGAACCAGTGTGATACTGCTGTGTGTATTCTTCAACATTCAGTCCTTCTCAAAACCAAAGAAACAACACTTAGAAGAGAGAGTTTGAATCTGCCAGATACTATTTCCGATATGTTCCACTTCATCACAGCCAATATGGTCATTTCAAACTGGTTTGCTTATGGGATGCTGGTGGAAAACACATCAGAAGGCTCAGTTAATAGTAAGAACATACATCTCTCACCAGCTCATTTCAGGCTTAGGAAAATTTTCTTCAGATATTTAAAATGTGTTCTGAAGTTGCTTTGCCTATGCTCTTGACATTTCTATGGATGTTCATTTAGCCACAGAGATCATTAAGAGCCAGGAATAAAGCTTTACAAAGCTGGTTGAACTCTACCGAACTGCAGCCAAATCAGTGGCTGAAATCCAAAGGCAGATAAAGCCTGGAAAAGTCAGACTGGAAAAAAATATGCTCATTTTTAAAGTAAAGGTAAATATCCCTTGGAAGGATATTTGCTCCCTGTTGGAAGTTTTTTAATTCTTATGCACCTGTTTTAACACAAAGTATGGGATTCAGTGTTCATGGGGCAAATCGCTGTGCCTTGGATTATACACCGACTGATTCTGTCTCTACCCAGGAGGTATTGATCCCTGAAGTAGTGAACACCGTGCACATTTCACTAAATAAAACCATCCACGAGACAGAACATTTGTTGTGACTGTTAAATTAAAACAACCCAATGTGGACATTTTCTTCCTTTTTTCCAGAATTTATACTTTTTTTTTCCTAGAAACATAGAAAAACTGTGACTGTAGTNAAAAATATACTGCAGTGAGATCATTGGATATGACCTTGGATTGCAACCAGGTGCTCACTTACTCCCCATCCTCAACAGCACAGGGGAAAGAAAATAAGTTCAAAACCGTGTGGGCCGGGGCAAAGACAGGGAAGTCCCTGACCAACTGCCATTGTCANCTGCATTCTTCCCCTGGATCTTCTTACTCAATCTCAGGGAATTATGGGGCAGCTTTGACATTCCCTGATACCCAGTCTTTGAGATAGCCAGTGCCCTGTAGGGTCTCTGCAGGTTTCAGAGGAAGGAGGGTTTGTGGAAGTATGTTTCCATATATCCCTGGTGAAGGAAGGCTTTTTCTTGAATAGCCCTGGAGGAAGCAGCTCCAGCCTGGTCCCTGAATCCTGAACATTGATTTTTAATGGCCACACGTATGGTTTGTGCATGCAAAAATATACTGCAGTGAGATCATTGGATATGACCTTGGATTGCAACCAGGTGCTCGCTTACTCCCCATCCTCAACAGCACAGGGGAAAGAAAATAAGTTCAAAACCGTGTGGGCCGGGGCAAAGACAGGGAAGTCCCTGACCAACTGCCATTGTCAGCAAAACAGACTCAGCTTGGGGAAAAGGAATTTAATTTACTGCCAGTTAAAATAGATATGGATAGTGAGAAACGAAGACAAACTAAACCAACACCTTGATCCCTGCATCCTCTTTCTACCAGCCTCAACTTCACTCCTTCATTCCTGACCCTTCTACCTCCTCCCCCTGAGCAGCACAGGGTGATGGGGATGGGGAGTTGCAGTCAGCCCATAACACTTTGTCTCTCCTTCTGCCTCCTCCTCACCTCTTCTCCAGCATGGGGTCCTTCCCACAGGATACAGCTCCTTCAGGATAAACCTGCTCCAACATGGGCTCTCCACAGATTGCCTTCAGGAGATATCCTCAACCATGGTCCTTCACCGGCTGCAGGGAAATACCTGCTCCACTCTATTCTTCTCCCATGGGCACCTGGAACATCTCCAGCTCTTTGTTCTCTCACCCTGGTGATTACACTGCTATCCTTCCTTTCTTCTTTCTACTCCACCTCTGCCTATCAGGTGCTTTTGACCTTTCCTCCTGATGTTTTCCCAAACAAGGTGGCACCATCTAGGCTCATCTGGGTCCTGAAGTGGCTTGGCTGGAACTGGTGTTGGGCACGGGGCAGCCCCTGCCCTCTCCTCCCAGAGGCCACTGCCAGCACCTGGGCACTGATACCCAATACATTAGGAGACAGTTTTATCCAGAGATGATTAGGACACCAGTAGTGTTTCTAGCACCACTGTGTTTTCCCTTCAACAGATTAGCATCCAAATCATGCCCTGGTTTCATTCTGGCTTTTCTCTTGCTGTTTGGAGGGATGTTATTCCAGAGTTTTACTTTCCTGCCATCTTGTGGTGCAGGGGCTCAGAGCACACCTGCCACAGCCCTGAGCTGGGAAGGATGGCACCCAGAGCTTGGACAGGTGACCCCAGCACCTCTCTGAAAGAACAAATACCAGTTTTAATTTTCTCCCTATTCCTGCTCAGACACTGTTGTAGACAAAAGTACAATGTCTTTCTTTTTTAAAAAACATATTGGCATATTCCTAACTTTAAAAAATATATATTTTGTTTTCATAAAAGAAATGGCATTTACTGTGTATATTTTCCCAGAATGTTTCCAGTAAGAGAATCCCAGTTGATCTTGTTACCAGCCTGGCTGGTTCCTCCAAAACAGTGGAATATACCAAGAGAAACTTTGTCCAGAAGTTGCATAAGCAACAGCATATAAAAGCTCAACAGAAAAATAAAGGTAAAATCGTAGAAATGTGGATCGATGGGAAGGCCCCTCCTCGAAAGCTGTTTAAACAGGAGTTTTTATGTGTCTAGCAGACTACAGCTTTTCCCCTGTTGGGCAGCAGGGAGAAGTGCTGCTGCTTCTGCAGCTGACGTTGTGCAAGGTGTCCCTCTGTGCAGTGCATTGGGCTGAGATGTGCAAGTGGAGCCTTCTCCCGTAGATGGTGCCCTGTCTGTAGCTTAGCATCGTGTGCTCGTGATGTGCTTCTCCTCGAGAGGCAGTGGCAGGGGTTTCGTTTTGCTTCAGGTTGCTGCAGCCTCCAGATAATCCCTTGATTACTGCAAGCCGCTCGCAGCAACCTCAAGACATCAAAAGCACTTTTTGCCCAAAAGAAATGTACAAATCATGGAAATGAGCCTGGAGTCAGTGGGTATGTTTATAGTGCACATACTTCACTGGAATATAAAGATACCAAATTGCCTAACAGGCGAGGAGTCTCGCTGTGAAAGTACAGCAGTCTGACTTTAGCTTCCTAACGGGCAAAATGATCTCCTGCTGTCCTGCCAAGCCTGGCAGCACACAGACTGCATGACATACAGGGGTACCTGACAGTTGTCACTGCCCGTGAAGGACTGGAATTGGATTAGTGGCTAATAAGGACTCCTGAACTGTAACTTATAAATATAACACGGTTTTAGTAGAATGAGGAACTAATAAATACTAGGAGAATGTGCTTTTGAGGGTGGAGATCACCTGGGATGCTCACTCAGATAGCAATTGGCTTTAGCTTGCATATTCTGTGTGTGACTTCAAGTATCTTAAAGAGTCAATTAGTTGTGCAGATCGATGAGAAGGTAGCAGAGCTTTTGGTTGTTGTGCCCCAAACCCCTTTCATCAATAGCTGTCTGTGAAGACAGACAGACCTGAATTACTGTCTCTGGTCTCTTGAAAGGCGGGAGAGGTCCAAATTCCATGTTCCTTGTGGTCCCTCTGTCCTAAGTTGGCTTTCTTTATCCACATTAGATTTTATTCATAGCTTCCAAAAGAACCCCTGAGATACTAATAACACCACCTGGGTAAAAGACTTGGATGTGGGGGAGAGGCAAAGGGAAACAGTTCTTGATGTTACCTTGAAATAACATCATGACCATCGTTCAGCTGTGGACCTGTTTAAAGCTGTGACCACAGCTGCTGCTCAGCAGAAGCAGCTCAGTAGTATGTCTAACAGCTTTGCTAAGGCAGATATGACCTTGAGTGCTGCAAGAGGCAAATCATTAGGCAGGTGCCTGGTACAGACCCCAAGGATCTGCTAGAGGTACCTACAATAAGTCAAACTTTGTCAGATGACTTTGGTCCTCAACACAGAGTCCAAACCACTGCTGGAAAAAAAAATAATTCAGAAGTAGGTAAAATGAGTAAGGTTGAAGGTAACAGTTTATATGATGTTTCTAGACTTCCAGAGCAAAGTTAAGTTGTTGTGGAGAGCCAAAAGAAAGAAAGAGCTGGAAGCTGTGTTGCTACAAGTATCTCTAGAAAGCAGCTGAAAGGATTCATGGGAGAAATTATTCCTAGATATGGTAGCGTGTTCTCTAAGCATCACTTAACACAAGAAGTAATCTGAGGCATAAATCACAGAATGTATTGGGTTGGAAGGGACCTCTAAAGGTCATCCAGTCTGACTCCCCTGCAATAAGCAGGGACATCTCCAGCTAGGTCAGGCTGCTCAGAGCCTCAGCAAGCCCAGCCTTGAATGTCTCCAGGGATGGGGCCTCCACCACCTCTCTGGGCAACCCGTTCCAGGGATCTGTTAACGAACCTGTTCCTACTGTCTGACCCAAATCTGCCCTTTTCTGGCTAAAGCCATTAGCCCTTGTTTCATGGTCCCAGATCCCAGGCAAGGTTGTCATGCCCAGATGTCCTGATGCATTTGGTATTCTTGCTTTTACATAAATTTACTCCTGGAAACAATGAGTACAAGTTTAAAAGGGAGGATGAAGCAGAGACGGAAGCCTTGGCAGGAGTTTGATTTCTGAAATTAGGCTGAATGTCAAGGAGCACTTCTTCTGATCATTCATTTGTAGGGTTTTCAGCTGAGCTGAGGTATTCTGTACTTATTCTATATAGGATTTGAGGACTGATACGATTAGAAAAAAGAAGTAGTTTATGGACCTAAATATGTCTTTAATCTCTCAAGGACAACTCAGGAGTAAGCTAAACTTAGTGTGAGAATGAGACCGGTTTTGTTTTCAATTACACCCCAGCCTAACAATTATATTTTGGGAGTGGGAGAAAAATGCAAACTAGCAGACCATGTCTGCTGCTTAGACAGTGAATTGCCTTCCTCAAAGTGAAATAAACTGTGCACGTTTGGGAGAACCATAATGCAAAGGCAGAAGTGTCAGCAGGATACAATGAGGTTGTGAATTGCCAGGAGGAGGTGTAATATGGAGCCCCTGTATGTGTTGTGAGCAATTCTATTCAAATTACTCATGAACCTTCCAGTCAGATTTCTCACAACTGTTCTTGAGAACTTCATTGGCTCTCCAGTAGAACTTCATTGGCTCTCCAGTAGAACTGCATTGGCTCTCCAGTAGCTGTTG
Organism: Chloroceryle aenea; assembly: GCA_013399075.1. Taxonomy (NCBI): domain Eukaryota; kingdom Metazoa; phylum Chordata; class Aves; order Coraciiformes; family Cerylidae; genus Chloroceryle; species Chloroceryle aenea. Next base: position 127,399 of record VWZY01013677.1, on the reverse strand, counting down.
CAATAATGTTATGTTTGTGAGTGTATCCATCTGTCTCTATATTCTCTTTTTCCCTCACATATTTTTCCGTAGCTGGCAGAAGTCACATTTGTGTTTTGTTCATCTTGTCTTTAATAAGATGCAGCTCGTTGCAGTGTACTGTATTATATTTAAAGTACCAGCAGAGATACACTGCTCTCTATAAAATGCAAGAACATCTCTTCTATATGGAGCAATGAATCAGTTCCAGGGGAAGAAGTTAAAATTACAATCCAGTCAAGGCAATGCTGTGCTTTGTTTTCAGACAGGAACTGCATTATCTTAAGGACATCTAAAACTCATCTGTAATTACAAAGTTGTCGTTCCTTGGCACAAATTATATAATTAAGTAACGCAAACTGGTAGCAGCATAAAAGAGGTTAAATTGTCTTCTTCACCCAAACCAGACTCTAATTAGCTCCTGACAGAAAGTCACCTCGATGCAATGTGTTACAGGCTAGTCTCACTGTCGAGACCACTGCCATGGAATCATAGAATGGCTTGGGTTGGAAGGGACCTTAGAGATCATCTCATCCAACCTCCCCGCCATGGGCAGGGTTGCCTCTCAGCTAGAGCAGTTGCTCAAGGCCTCATCCAACCTGGCCCTGAACACCTCCAGGGAGGGGGCTTCCATGACCCCACTGGGCAACCTATTCCAGGGTCTCACCACCTGAAGAACTTTCACCATACTGAAGAACTTTTTCCTAAGATCCAATCTAAACCTATTTTCCTTCAGTTTAAAACCACTTCCCCTCGTCCTGTTGCCGGACACTCTCGTGAAGAGTCCCTCTCCAGCCTTCCCGTAGGATCCCTTCAGGTTTGGAAGGCAGTTGTCTGTGGGTTAAGCTGCAGAGGCTGGAAGTGGGTGGGTGCTCTCCCCACTGCCTTTCAGAGTGTGTCCACTTCAGAAACAATCAAAAGCATCATTTGCCTGATGCAGCACGTGAAGTGATCTTTTTCCTGTGCAAAGCCTGTGTTTCTTTCCTCTTCAGAACACATCGTTAGAGACCAAATCATAAACTGCAGAAAACAATTGGAACATTCAGCTTTAGAAAAAGAAGAAACAGGAACATGCTTTCATTTTTCCCAAGGCCATTTTACAGAATTCCTGCTTTCCTGGACTTTTACCAGTCTATAGTGGATGAGCATATAGTTTTTGAGTGTATATTCACTGAGAATGGCTAAGAAATCTTAATTTCCAAGATCAAGACCCTAAATACAAGACTCTGATATACAGGACTGTCAAATGCACCAAGAAACTGCTCAGAGAATGTAGCTGAGCAAGTAGGAAAGCTGGTTCTTGTTCCTCATGAACATCTCTGCTCATTTCTGAATGACAAATAAGCTCTCCCAACCACAGGACGTAAACCACCTGCACTGGTATGATTTGCTTCCCACCAGGTCTACAGGACATTCTTTTTTTCCTGGTGCCATGTAAGTGCCATTCAAGTTTTGTGTTGATAGTAACAGACATCTGTTTTCATTTGTCTTTCAAAAGAGGGCTGAAGAGGTTTATGTGAGCACATCCTCTGCCAGTGCATCACTATGTTGTAACACACAAATGACCCATTCAGTGCTGCCATGATTCACTTTATCTCTCACCAGCCCCAGAGAATTAGTTCTGTAGTGGGATTTATTAGCAGACTGCCATTTGCATCAGCTTTATGTTATTGTTCACATTATTAGCTATACTTCTAATAATTCTTTACTGCTTGGTCAAGAAAATTGGATAGTGCCCTTGGAGCATTCAGCCTTATCTTAATTCTGTACCCCTAACAGCGTTGCCAGTAGAGGAAAAGTAGATGTGTGATACTTTAACTGGCAGCTCTTGCCTCTTCCTCATTCCCTTGTCTCCTTTTCTCTCCTGTGTGCCACTGTCCCTGAGTTCATTCTGAAAAAGCAAAGGATGTTTCCCTATTAATGCCTATTTAAATAGCAGATTTCCATTCCTGTTGTACTTGCTTGTTTTCCTGTCTCAGAAAATGACTATGAATTAATCAGCATTGGACCCCTGGAAATTCCAATGAATGTTAAGGGTTCGTTTGGACCGTTTTGTGTGCGTTATGGAATGATTTTACACCTCCTAATGCAGAACTGATGCTATCTCCACAAACGGCCGGGGGAGCGTGTGAGGTCATTGAAGGGAGATTTGCAAAGGAAATGTAGAGATTTCTCTCTCACATTACACTTGCCCGTGTGGATAATGCTGGTTTTGAGCTCTTGTTCAGAGTGACCTATTTATATTGGAAGATTTCCTTATCCTTTATCCTATCCATCTACCTTTCCACACTTCTCATTTCATAAGGGAAATGAACAGTGTTTTTTCAGTCCTGAAAACATTCCCACAGGAAAACTGACGTTTTCAGCAGTTAGTGCTGTCTCCAGAGATAATGGTCACTGGAAGGCAGCCGAGTGTGAAAAGCAAATATACGTCTTGGAAATGGAAATGACAATTTATACCATGTCTCCTTCCTGTCTTCATCGCTGATAGTTGACTCTCCCTTGAAGGAGGATTCCAGAAGTAACGCTGCTGTTTTGTTCCCATCTGCGTGGGAAGAATGGTGAAGTTTTATTTAAAATTCTCCCTGGAATCTATATTTGTTCTGGATTTCTGCTGATTGTTTAGTCTTATTTTTATAGTCAAGACAAAGGGGGTTTTAAATTCATGGATTCATGGGAGCTCACGACATAATTAGCACCCTGCCAGTGACTGAGGAAGAAACCCTGGCACACACAGTCCCTCCTGAAGGCAGTGAATCCCTCTGTACTTCTTACTGAGTAAGATCTTCCTCTGTTAAGCCAGGTGGATTGCTTAAAGAGATTTTTTTTTTGCCTTCAGAGTCAAGTATTATTTCTATATCCTACATTTTTTCTGGTTTAAATAATTTTTTTTTTTCAAAGGTGAATAGGAACAAGTATTCAGGCTTGAATGTAGCATTCCCTATTAACCAAATTGGCATCAAATGTATAATACTTAAGTAATAGCTAAGTAATATATTTCTGATGGTTACAGTCTTAGGAAAGCTACTGAACTGGGAAGAAAAAACTGTCTCTGCATCCAGAACCAAGGTTGATGAAATGATTAAACAGCTTTTAACAGCAGCCAAAAGAAATGTTTTCTTCATTTCAGTTTGATTTACTTTGATAACTAGTTCAACATTAAGGATCTGCTTAGAAATGGAGTCAGCTGAAGCATCATTATCTTTGGTCTATGAATAAATTCTCAGTCTGGGATGCTGAGACTTATGAATTCATTCATTAACTGTATATAAAATTTGCTTTGGTAAAAAAACAATTTTCAGTATAAAATGTGTGATACTTTCTTCCTCTGTATACAACACATTTATTGCCATTTTATTTAAATAATAAATACACTTGAAAGGCATTGCAACTGAATTCCCATTTCCATCCAAAGCAGCTTGATACGAGTTGTAAGTAAATAAAAAATAATTTTCAAGTAAAGAAGAATTATCATTCATTTCCAACAGAAAGCTGTGTGTTAAGTATTCATTTGAAATAGCGTGCTGAACTGTATTACTTCTTAAATGGGAATCCAAGGTATTTTTTTGGTAGTGTATGGAAGTAATAAAGTAGTCGAAAAATTAGTTTGAGTGGCAAAGCACTTGGTTTTTAGGTTTATCTACCAACAACAGCCAAACTCACTGGACAAAAAAAGAATCATACATATTCAAATAGGCAGAGAAAGGGGGTTGTTAAAGTTTGGTTTATGGCTTTTTGTATTTCAATTGAATAGGAATTATTTTAATAACAATAGTCTTTTAAAATCTCAGGAGAAATAATATTCTATTGACTATTATTCTGTGATGTATGGGAGATAGAATGGCTATAGGAACACTAAGTTGTAACTCCCTGCTTTAGGAGCACTTGGAATGTTAATTCGGTAGAAAATCCAACGTTTCCAAAAATAACTTCATTTTGAACTGGAAGAAAATAACATTTTGAATTGAAATTCTGTTTGAAAGTGGTGGAATTATCAAAATGGGCATCGTTTCTTTCCCCTCGGCAAGAGTAAGGCAGTTAGTTTATTTGTAAAACGTAGATTTCTGCTCCCGTGGTTATTGATGTAGTTTTATATGCATATGATGCTGGCATTTTAATTAGAAAGATGGGCTTGCTTTATATTAGGCTTCCTTATAATGACTTAGCAAAATCAGAGACAATCATACTCTCTCTTCACAAAAATAACCACGGCAGAGCCCATTGAACCACGCAGCTGATAGAGGCACCTATTCCCAGCTTGCTCCAAGTTCTGAATTCATTACTCTGCTTTCAAAGGTAAAATTGCTAGAGGAGCCTTGCAGAGTGTAGCTTGGTACCCACTCTTGCTTGTGTGTACCCCACACTGTAAGGGCAACGAGGTCTCAGCAGCAGGGATCCGTTTCTCAACGCTGGCTGAGCTAAAGGATCAGGAAGAGATGTTATGGGGTCTGATGGAGATCTCATTTAACACAGCAAGGATCTCACCGGTTTCAGCCAAGTGCTGATCTCCTGATTATGCCTTAACTGCATCTCCTGTTTACTCCTAGGTCTTACTGCTGCAGCATCTCTCGTATCCCTGGCCTGGGCTTTGGCTTCCTACCAAAAGGCCCTCCGCGACTCCCGTGACGACAAGAAACCCATCAGTTACATGGCTGTTATAATCCAGTTTTGCTGGCATTTCTTCACCATCGCAGCCAGGGTCATTACTTTTGCTCTGTTTGCCTCGGTTTTCCAGCTGTACTTTGGGATCTTCATCGTGCTGCACTGGTGCATCATGACCTTCTGGATCGTCCACTGCGAGACGGAGTTTTGCATCACTAAGTGGGAGGAGATCGTTTTCGACATGGTCGTCGGGATCATCTATATCTTCAGCTGGTTCAACGTCAAGGAAGGAAGGACACGCTGTCGGCTTTTCATTTACTATTTTGTGATCCTTTTAGAAAACACCGCCTTGAGTGCTCTCTGGTACCTGTACAAGGCCCCGCCGATCTCCGATGCGTTTGCCATACCAGCACTGTGTGTAGTGTTCAGCAGCTTTTTGACAGGCATTGTTTTTATGCTGATGTACTATGCCTTCTTTCACCCCAACGGACCAAGGTTTGGGCAGTCGCCAAGCTGTGCTTGTGAGGACCCTGCCGCTGCCTTCACCCTCCCCCCAGAAGTGGCCACAAACACCCTACGGTCCATCTCCAACAACCGAAGCGTCACAAGCGAGCGGGATCCAAAGCTGGCAGAGCGGGACGGGTGCGTGCCTGTGTTCCAGGTGAGACCCACAGCACCCTCCACCCCTTCCTCCCGACCGCCGCGGATCGAGGAGTCTGTCATTAAAATCGATCTGTTCAGGAACAGGTACCCGGCCTGGGAGAGACACGTGTTGGACAGGAGCCTGAGGAAGGCCATCTTAGCATTTGAATGTTCCCCTGCTCCTCCCCGGCTACAGTATAAAGATGATGCCCTCATCCAGGAGCGCTTAGAGTATGAAACAACGTTGTAAACAGGATGGAAACACAGCTGGAAGAGCCTCCCACGCTACAGTCCAAGCTGAGTGTTGACAGTAGGGCCGGAGGATAACTCAACCGTGTACTGCAAGTAGAGCAGCGAGCTCTAGTGTTCTTAGGCTGGCTACCATCATGATTATCATTTGATCCACTGTGTGCAGTCTGCCTGCAGGACACTGGTACAGCAGCATCACCTGAAAGCCTCAGAAATAAAAAAAAACAACCCCAAACCCTGACCCACACGTACAGCTCAGCAACTTCAGCTGGGGAAACTCACCCACAACTCCTTGCTGCTATGAAACTCCGACTGCACAGCACTTAACAATCAGACCAGGAGGAAGGCTCTGCCCAGAGCTTTCCACTTTAGCCGGTAGTGCATTTTATCTTAGAGGTGAATGATTGATATTTCCATAATCAATGGCAAAACCAACCAAGCAAGCAAGCTAACGAAAACCCCACCTTTTCAAAAATATCAAAGCTGTAGCACACGGTGTTGCTGTTATGAGAACCGTTTTCCGGGGAAAGAAAAAATAGGAGCATTGTAGTCTCTTCAAGACTCAACCATTCAGGTTAGAATAGGTTTGCAAAATAGTTCTTGATTCAAAAGATACATCGTCATGTTTGTAAGGCTGTCAATGGAAAATAAACTAAATTCTGATTAATTAGGTCATAAACAGTAATCCTACCAGAACTGTTTGCTTTCTGTGGAATTTCAAAGTCTTTTAGGATGCAATTGAATCTATTTATGTTACTTGCAACAGAAATCCTATGCAGCTCACTTCTGGTTTTCAGGAGCAGTAAGGAGCTCTAGCACGTAGTGATGTAAATTAAATGATAATCATGATTCAGTGTTCCATTTGCAAAAAAAAAAAAAAATAATTAAAAAAAATGTAAAAGAACAGGGAGTATAGTTTTTCATATTCTAAACTTTTTGGAGGACCCCATTCAGCTATTTGGGAAGAAACTACGAGGAGATGAACACACTGAAACTTTTCTGTTTCAGGACTGAGAACGCATGACTCAGTGTGTGAATGTATGCAGGGGTGACAAGAGACTGTGACGTGCCCTACCCTTCTAGTGCCAAACATTGTACAGCCACGAGGCTGCTACTGCCCGAGGGACAGGTGACGAGCGGCACCAGCCCTACCTGACCAAGAAGCAGGAAAGACCAATCAAGTTCTCAACGTGTAGAGACAGCTCTGATTTTTCCCACCCAAGGTGATGTCTTTTAAAGGCTTTCAGCCACCTCTTAGTAAGTATATTCACCGAAGTCTAATATAAGCAAGTTATGTGGAAGACCCTCTTCTGCCTGTTCAAGACTCGTGTCCAGATAATGTCTCAAAATTACGATGAATCTCTTGTAACAGAGTGCTTTTGCTGCAAGCTTCTGGGTTTTGAATACCTCCCCAAATCTAGTCAATGGTATCCTCCTTTATGTTAAAAGTATCCCCTGATGGTGCTTTCAGATGCATTAAAGGTGCAAGTCAAAATTTGATAGTATTTTTTTTAAAGCTGGTGCAGAGTGAAAAACTCATGAATTATTTCAATATTTTTGTAAAGTAAAAATATGGTATAAAAAGGTTACTTTTTATAAACCTCAAATCTTTTAATACATTTCATTCTCTTTATAGCTTAGATTTTAAGAATTGGTCCATCGATTTTATCAACTGGCTTCTGCAGGTTGATACAAGCCTGGTTTTCACCCTTTATGGATTTATTTTGCAGTGTAATGCCATATGAAAGCCTACATGGGTACTTTTAGAACACTCTCTAAACCATGGATCCTGCTTTAAGTGGCTTGTAAAGACACCAAGCGATTCCATACGAAACAATTTGCTATAACTATTTCCATCCGTTTTAGGAGAGCGAAGCAGAACTGAAGAGTTACTGTTGTAAAGGGCATGGTCAGGATGGAGAAGACCTGACGGCTGCTATTGTAATCTTCACTGTCAGGTGTATCCAGCGCAGTCACTGCTGTACGTGCTGCTGGGTAACTTCAGTCTCTCCTGTTACTAGTATTTGTACTGTGGGATGGCCGAGGTTGCACAGCCTGTGTTTATTTGTATGGGTTCAATTAGCCATTTCTCATGTGGACTTTTTTTATCAGTGCAATGTTGGATACCTGTTGTTCTTTGCTGGGGCGAGTTCCTCGAAACAAACCGTCTGTGGAAGTGCAGGAATCTGCAAGTCAGAGGGAACTTTACGCAGACCAGAACACACCCGTGCTCCAAGGGTTTCTTGGGTATTTTCAAGTTAAGCAGTGGCCAACTGCCTCTATGCTCATTTTTTTTTTAATAAAATAATTCTTTGATAGCCCAAACCTGAAGCTTTGTGCAAAGTGTTTGCCCTCCCCTCCATGGAGATACAGCTGATTATTCCAAGAAAAGCACGCATAATTTGTCAGAAGATTTACCATTGAAGAACTGATTAAATATATATGTATTGTTTGGGGAGCAAGTCCTTTGTCCTGTCAAATTCAGTAGAGCCTTCACTCTCGAATCAGACCCTCGCTCGCACGAGGAGATTGCTGGTTTTCTTTACAAATGGTAAGCTTTGCCATCCAAGATGGGAAGGTCTATTTTGGAAACAGTCCGATGTGTTTGCTGCTGCTTTAACAGCTCAGAAATCGTAGGGTGAGTGAGGCACAGCGGGAAGCCCTCTCCAGCTCTCGCCTCCCTCCAGCACCTCCTGGGGCAGCAGCGCAGATGTCAGTGAGGCTTGTCCTCTTCTGATGTCCCCTCTCATCCTGCCTTGCTCTTCCTCGGAGCTGGGATTCCTTTACAGACTTGAAGAAACATTGCTTCCTATAGAATGTAAAGGGTTACACCCTGAGCCCAAGGTTGCTGAAGAAGGTTTGGGGTGAGTTTGTTTGATTTGCTCGTGTTCGGTTTTGGAAGGAAGGTGTTATTTACCCACGTGGCTTTTACTTTCCTTACTCTCCCAGCATTTTGAATCTTTTTTAACAACCCTTGTAAAAACGTTCCTCTTAAGCAAACTCCTGCATGCTCTGCGTGGCAGTTGGACCCCACAGCTCGTGCTCAGAGTTCAGTGGGCTGGCTGAGGAAGGGGGATGAGCCGTTCTACACCGAGTCCAAATTTGCTCTGCAAAATCTTGCTGCGGTACCTGCGTGACATCAGTGGTGCTTGCCCTGGGAACAGGGTGGCCACTGAAATCTTAGCACCCAGATGACTACGCAGACAGTTTCTCAGTTCGCATTGCTGTGAATAATCGCGCTAAAGCTGCAAGTTTTTTACAGAAATTCTCAAGATTAAACACAGTCCACGTTGAAATTCCGTGATGGCCTTATGGACAGTTAATAATCAATATGCACTATTCTTTTTACCACAGACAGTTTTCAAATGTTCCATTAAGACAGCAATAGCAAAAACGAGAAAGAGAAAAAAAAAAATTAGCTTCTGCTTTTGAAATAATGAAACAAAAAATCAGGTCTTTTAAATTTCATTCCAAAATACAGGAGAATAAAAAGGTTCCTAATTATATGCTGGTGAAGAGAAGCAATCACATCTCCTTGTTAGAAGTAAGGGTTGTGTAAGCATTGCTCTAATGAACTAAACGAATTTGTCAGCAGACTTAATGGTAAAGCACCTGGTTAAAGAGGTGGTCCCACAACTTTGAGAGCTGTGGATTTGTACGTTGCAGAAAAGACTGCAACTACTCCAGTAGATAAAGGAGAGGTAATGCATACCCCGTTCAGTCAGAAAACGTGTAAGAAAATGTAAAGTAAAGCTTTTGTCTTCTTTTAAAATTTATTTGTTCTATAATAGGATAATTTAAAAAATAATAAGTAATTCCTTGAAAATATGTGCAATATTTTTTTTCCTGCAGATTTAATAACAAAAAAAAAACCCTCATTTTCACTTTTATTTCTTCAATTTAAATACGCTTCTTGTGCTAGAACAATGTTGCTGTGCTTGGGTAATATGGGCGTGATGGCATATAAACAATATTTTCCTTGGCAATTCAACACATTTTCTGTTAATTAATAACACTGGCGACAATTTTCCTTCCCAAATTAAATGCTGTGCCTCAGCGGCCTGATTTTGTGAACTTCTAAGCAGAGTAGGTAAATGAAAATTTTATTGGAGCTGCAGTTTTTAATATGTGGTGAATAGCTATTAAACCCAAATTCATGTAGAGTGTATGATGATCTGGCTAATACTTCATTAGCTCCCCAAAAGAGCAGTTCAGGAGTGGTACTGAAAGTACGAGCGCTGCTTTATGTGGAAAGGGACTCCCAGCCCCACAATGTGTTCATTTGCTCTTCATTGGCCAGCAACAGGCAACGAGCCTGGTGGTTTTTTAGAATCCAAACGAAACCATTCTGAAGAGTTTGTGGTTTGATCACACAACTCCTCGAGAGCCTTAGCAGTGGCACTGGGCTGAGTTTTAGTCGGCTCTACCTGTGATTCAGCTCCCGAAGCCACGGCCAGTTCTCCTCTGGCTCCCTGAAGTCGTGCAATCCGGAGCGAGCGGGCGCTGCGATTCACTCTGCACCCCCTGCACTGCCTGCACAATGCCAAGGAACAGACCTCAGCAGATTGCTGGGGTCCTACTGCTGCCTCTCTTGCTCCTGTGCGTGGTGGGAAGCAGAGTAAATTGCGTTGGTCGCATCCATCCCAACAGGCATCTTCGGGCCGAGTCCCTGCAAGAGGTGCGTGGGGAAAATTGTCTCAACACGTGTCCCTGCATTACAATCCCAACGCTGTAATTACTAATTCTGTAGGATAACAATGCAGAATGTGGGAGGAATTGTCTAAATACACAATAAGCCATTTAATTTTGCTAATTGTAGCAATTAGACTAGCTCACATGAAGCCCATGCTCTCAGCAGAAAGCCAAGTGGAGTAAGTGGCAAAGAGCCATTTCTATAGCAGAGACATAATGTATGAAATTCTCCCCTGATTGTTTATAGAACTGTGTCTTTTCATCATGGCATTGAGTCCATTCCTCTTTATTCTGATAAAACAAATAAAATGCAAAACGAGAACGAATTCTTTCAAATCTGAGAAATAGAAGAAAAAGCAACAAAACAAAACCAAAACCAAAACAAAACCAAGAAACCAAGCAACAAACCCAGAGCAGATTACTGCAGTTCACATCTACTGGGGTTTTTAAACAAATTCCATCATCATTTTCACTCGGCTGCGAACTGCTGAGTGATCCACTTTCTGAGATGTTCCCTCCCACCTGGTACAAGCAGATTTCACTACCAGAGAGACAGAGATGACTCTGTGAAGCCTTGCTCACCCAGGGCTAGGGGGATAGTGGCACTGATCTACAGGTCATTTTAACCCGGGAAGGATCCCTTTGGACCATCTGTTTTCCCAGTGTCCTCACTGCAGGCGTTTGGTGGGATTTCTTTCTGGTTACACTGGTTTGATGATCCAGGCCTTGAGTGAATGACTGCATGAGTTCAGAGTAGAGTAGTGGAAGTCTCCACCTCCTAGAACCTAGCTGAAGCCAGCTGGAGATCTGCTTCATACCAAAGAGCTTGGGTGTCACTTGGCTCAACCAGAAATACTCTATAAACTTACTTCTAACTCAGCATGAATCAAAACATTTCTTCTTCTTTCCTTTTTAGTTCAAGCATTTAGGAACATACCCCTTTTGACAATGTTGCCATTTTGCAATCCTTTTAAGGAGACTTTGAAAATCATCTTTGAAACCAGTCACTTCCAGTGGTCCTTAAAAAAGCCAAATGCTGACCAACGCATTCGTTAGAAGGAACCTTTCCTGAACATGTAAGCCTGTCTCCTCTACTTCCCCTTTGTTCTGAATGCTTAGCATTTAATTCTTATGGAGAGGAACTTTTATACCCCTTAGTAAGCCACGTGTCTACTCTGAATCCTGCAGCAGAGAGGACAGATATGCAAGATGCAGGGGAAAATGACCTCTCTGTCACATTTATAGGGTGATTTGCATGAGCTAGAGAAGTAAGAGAGAAGCTTCTGTGTAATTATGACAGTTAGAGGTGCTGTGTTCATTGATAGAGACGTACAAGAAATTGTGAGATAAGTGGCCAACTGATAGAAAGGCCAAATCTAAACTTCTAAGTACAAGGCACTGTAAAATAAAAACAGCCAAGAAACTCTGAAGTGTAACCAAAAATCTCATTTCCAGGAATGGTCGGGACAAAAATATCATGGCTTTGTCGATGTAACATTCGTAGAAAGAAAGGCATGACTGCTGTGGATACAAACATTTTCTGTACCTGTAGATTTCAGATAGCTTTGGAAGCAAATGCTCCTGGATCTTCTGGGCATGCTGTAGCCCTAGGCATGCCAGAAGCTTTTGTACACAAGACCTGTTCTGCTGTAGGAAAACCCACATCCTTTTAACAAAGAGTTGGTTTGGTTTGGTTATTTTGCACTGAACTGAAGCTCACAAAAGCATTTCTCGCGTGAAACAAGTGCATCTACTCAGAATGTCACTGATGGTTTCCTCCAGGTAGAGAAGCTGCTGGCTGAATGGCTAGAAGAGGCTTCAGAGTGGTAAGGCATTGCTAAGGCAGGGTGTAGGCTCTGGCTGGGTGCTGTGGGTCTGCTCAGGGCAAGGTCTGGTCAGAGTCCAGCACTCTCTCCCCCACCTCATGCACCAAAGAGCCCATGGAGAGGAACACCATGTGCATGGGCTGGATGAAAGCCACAACACATGGCACACATGCAAAAGTCAGGGCAGGCACATCAGGGGCCTCAGGCTAATCCTGTGATCCTCCAGACTGCACTAACAGGAGCTCCTGAACTTTTTGTGCTCGATGTTTGAGCACTTAAAGCTTGGCTCCTGGACTTGGCCAGAAACACCTTGGTCTTCACAGCAGAGTAGCTCAGCTCCGATCTTCCACCTCAGCCTGCCAGGATCCCCTGAGCCTGCCAGGATGCCCTGAGCAGGTATGCTTCTGCCCACTTCAGTTGGAGGGATTGGGTCATCTGGTGTGCTATCAGATGGAGCTTTGCCCAGAAATGCTCATAACTGCTTTTCCAGCAGCAGCTCTGTGGTAAGCAGAGACCAAGGGGAGAGCCAGGCTCAGCCATCTCTTCAGCCAGCAATGATTCCTATCTCCAGCTGCTGTCTCTCAGGGCAAGGCTATAGGGCTGCAGGCTGCTGAGGAGAAGTATTCTTCTGAGGCTGTTCTTCCTCTCAGTGGAGAACCTGAAGGTCATCTTGTGCAACGTAGAATACTTTAGTGTTCTGATGCATTCGGTCCCCTGAGTGCTGAGGACTCTGAAGCTGTGCACGTCCAGTGCCATTGCCTGAGTCCAGCCAGAGTAGTGCCTGCAGGAGAAATCTGGGGCAGATGCAAAATCACTCTGCTCACATTCCAACCAGCCCAAAAGCTGTATGAACATGGTGTCAAAGCCTGGGTCTCTACACGCTGCCTCCCATCAGGTCCCCTAATGCACTGTGTGCTACTCTGGCCACCTTCACCTGGTTTCTTGTGGCTCTGGCAGACTTTGTGCATGCACCAGAGCTACATCAGGTAGCTTATCCAGTGTTCCCCAAGCCCTTTGCAATCCCACTTTGGGCTCAGAGATAATCTGGGCTGAGTGAAGGATAAACAGGCTCTGTGCCATCCAGTGAAACACAGGGAGCAGCCGTGGCTTCTCTGGGCAGTGCTTTTGAACCCCAGTTGTGTGCAAATTGCCCAGGTTATGGTGAATGCAAGAAGTAAGTTCAGTGCCCACAGGCTGGAGCATGCAAGTGTTGTTTTGCTCATAATAAAAATAGCAGGGTCACATCTCATACCTGGAGCAAACTGACAGTAAGGAATGCATTTCTATATACATATCCACGTACACATCTCTATCTGTGTGTGTATACACACGGCAATGAGTCCTGAGATTCTATTAGGATTCAACCTTAGAGTTCATTTAAATTCTAAGCCTAAAAAAAAAAAGCATCAGGAGCATTGTCATCAAGGGTAATAAAGCAATAACTGCAAAAAGAAAAGAAGATTTTTGGAAAACACATTAGAGTCATTACTAGAGACAGCTTTGCAATGTATTATGGCAGCAATTTAATGAAAAGTTGTGGAGAAAGTATGCCTAATGGTATCTTTCATCTTCTTAAATACCCTGCTGAAAGAATAGAGTGATAAAAAGAAGGTTTGTTCCAAGTGAATATTTGTAAAAAAGAAATATAAAATAAATCACATTTCATTAAGGAAGGCCAGAATATACAGGCAAGTGGCAAAGGGTTCGATTAAACCGTTCTTTCATTTAATGCTGCTCGTATTTGTTTCACTGACTGTCAGCCAGCAATGCTGGTAGTTTATGGGGGAAATAATCTGCAATAATTAGGGTGATTACTTGAATTTTGGCTGAAGAACACTGAAGAGTGTTTCTTATCCGACACATATGCAGCTGCCTGTCAGAAGGGAAGTTTGTTAGTTCACGGGTTAGGTGGTAAAGGTGAATTTCAGATGCATGTATTTGGGCACAGTACCCCTGTCGATGCCAGCGTGCCACGCATTCACGGTGGCTAACCCTGACCCTTCAGTTACTGGTGCTTTCTGTCAGGATGTGTTCTGCACCACTTCTGCCTATCCCGGATCGTTTCCTAGACAATGCTGGATGAGAGTCAATTTTAAATTTTACGAGGAAAGATTCCTAGCCAGTGAAGGCACTTGCTGCACTCTGGTTCACAGAATCACAGCATCANCTCTCAGCCTTTCAAATGTAGTTCTTGAGTTCCTGACCCAAGCCACCATTCAGCATTAAGTTTGGAAAACATAAGAACTTTCCAACAGGATCCGATTGATAGACAGATAGACTTCAAATTGCCGCAGTGACTGGGTCACACACCAGTGGTAGCTCCAGAGGGGAAGTTCCAGAGTCACTGACAACTCCCAGCGTTGTTCCTTGGGCTTCCATCACGGGACACAAGGCCAGTGTCCGCACGCACCGGGACCGTTCCCCCCGCCAGCACTGCGGGCGTTTGCTCTGCTGAGCACACAGCATCTTTCACTGGGAACACTTCAGCCATCGGTGACATCACCGCAGCGCTCTGGGCAGGATGTGGTCCATACAGCACTGTACAGACAACAAAAATCCTCCTTTGTCAGCAGAGAGGGCAGCTGCCACTACTGGTAGTCGCTGCGTGCCAGCGTATTGTCATGTATTCGTGGCTGACGATCGATTCTGCCGGGTTTTATTCTCCTTGGAACAGCTTGGAACTTGTCAAGCTTTGCTTAGGTTGATTTGCAGCTAATTAATTCAACAGACATTTTTAATCTTGCAAATTTGTGACTTGTAATACAGTAATCAAGCTCCCGTGAGCAAACATTAATCAGTTAGGTGGGAAAAAAGGAAAGCTGTTGTTATCTGTGTTCAGCGAGTGCCCACACTGGAAAGAGAGATCTAGAAGAAGCGCAACATGAGTAAATCCATCCGAGCTGAGCTTTCATCACTCATCCTATGAATCATTCATCCATTTGATTTGTTTTGTGCATGCGAGGAGTTGCACTTAAAAGAGGATTTCTGGGATGGAGACGGCTCTTGTTTTCCTCAGTGGGGCACTGGCCAGATCTCCTTCTGGTCATCTGTTTCATTAGCCACCAAAAAGTCATTCTACCCAGCAGCAGAACCATTTCATTTCTGAGATGGCTGTGCTCATTGTGGAACATTTTATTCCGGAGAAACCGATGTAGCACAACACATACTGCACGTAGAGCTGGGTGAAGGAGTGGAGAAATTATTTTATTCTTAGCTTTTAGGACATAGATGATGTCAGCTACTTTGATGTGAAGCAGAAGGGAAACAAACAAACAAAATAATGTTGCCTCTGCCAAACCTGATCTCTGAATAAAGGAAAGCTTGTGATCAGCAAAGCATTTAAGTCCTTTCATAAGCAAGGAGGTTGTACTCTCTCAGATTCTAAAAATGAGCAGGAGCAAGTGAATGGTTCAATATTAAAGTGAGTGGTTCAATATTAAACCCAAAAACAAAACCAAGAGGAGCAGTTACAGCAACGCGGGACTCGAGAAGAGCTCACAGCTTGGCTGTACCCCCTCCTGGCATAGCCCCTTCAAGCAGGGTGCTGACACAGCCCTCTCCCCTCCATCTGCACAGGGTGCACGTGCATGTTCGTCAGCCAGGCATCTCTACGTGCATTTTACTGGGGAAGCATCTCCATGTAACCTCAGCAGGGAGGCCAGAGATCAAAAAGACACAAAAGCAAAGAAATTATTCCTCTGGCCAGGACTAAGAGATGTTTGTGAAACACTGGAGAAGCTGCCCCTGTTGCTTCAGTGGGTAAAGGGAGGAGCAGAGTCTTTTAACAGCAAAAAAACCCAAGCCAACAAACCTTAATGCCAAAACACTATTTATGGTGCAATTACTCTCTGCTTTAGGAAAGATGGTGACTGAGAAAATTCTATCTATGTTACAAAGTTACTGGAACACACAGGGAGACAGTGAAAGATACTTGGATATAACTTCCTTACTATTGACAGGAGTTGTTTATTAGCAATAAGATACAAACTGTCTCAAACTAAGGCCTGGGAGACAAAGATTTTGTATGGCTGTTATGCCAGCGATTGTTCAGTTTAGAAATCATAGCTCTTTATAATAGATAACAGGTCAAATAACTTTTTTTTTAATCATTATTTTCTTTACAGAGGATAAATCTCAGAGCGCTTCCAGAAAAAAAATAATCCACAAAAAGAAAAACAACAAACAAATCATAAGGCTTCAAATAGGCTCAGAAGATGGGCTTTCCTGTATATGAAATATTACAGGCTTGGTGTTGTCCAAGTGCTTGTGCATCTTCTCATGCAGTACACCCATCAGCAAATGGATTTGCAGGCACGTGGTCATTCAGTGCTAAAAGTCCTCACAACAGCTTGTTCGTGCCCAGCTAAGGAGCACGTACATGGGGATGTGGGCATCTGTAAAGGTGTAGAGCAGGAAAAAAGTAGAGACGATGGAGATCAGTAGATGTGGTAGAAGCCTTTTTATAATAGGGAAACAGCTGGGGATCTCCAGAGCAGATGAGCCCTGAGGGTATTTGTTCATGCTCAGCTGTTCTGTCACTCGCCTCGGCATGGAAGTCACTGCTGGAGGACTTTCAGCTATATTAGAAGTTACCATCATTTCATGCTTGTGTAGAAGCAGGAGCAGTATCATCCTGATTTCAACAGAAATCACTGCGGAGAAGTCCCATCCAGAGCCTCCCACATGATCTGCAAGCACAGCACATCATGACAGGTCTGTTTCCTTCAAGGATTCGCTCAGACAAGTTTGCAAAATTTATTAGATACTCTTCTGATCTTTTTCCTTGCTTCCATTTTCCTTCTGTGCTTGTGAGTCCCATATGCAAACCCCAGCAATGAGAGAAGACAATGCTCAGGTTATCTAAGAGACTTTCTTTTCTCGTGTTGTCGTACAAAACTCAACAATTCCCTTGTGTAACACCTGGCGGTTGGGGTGCCCTCTAAAGTTAGAACAGGAAAGGCAAGTTAAAGATGCAGATGCAGAAGTTTTTATCAAATACAAGGCAGGAACAGTTATAAAGATAGCCACTGTATTTTGCTGCTCAACTGATCTTACGTCGTCATTCCAAAGCCTTGCTATATGCCCAGAGCAACCTAGAGGTCAATCTCTTTTGTTTCTGAGATCACTTCTGACTGACAGAACAGCCGCTGTACTGAGGATCATGCTGGATTAGCAAGCAAAGATCCACCATCCCACTGCAGTTCTTCAACAGGACTGCAGTTCCTTTAAATCAATCCCTATTGATTCTCAAGGGCAGAAACTGTCCCCCCCATAATTTGCTCTGCTTGAAGGACAGATATTTTGCTGTCTTTACTTTGCATTGTGTATTATTAACAAGCTAATGTTTATTTTAACAAATGAGCATCACTGTATTTTCCTGCAGGTACATTCCATGTCATGAGCTGACTCAACAGTGGAAGCTGCCTCTGTTCTTCCCACACTTGCTCACCCACCTCTTTCCTGAAGTGCTGACTTTGCAATTGTTACTTCTCATGCGGCAGAGCCACGAAAAACCCAGTGTGAGTTCTGGCTTTGATCTGTTGCATTAGCAAATGGGAGAGCTGTCTTCTCCCTGTAGTCTGGGTGCTTTGGAATGGTACCCACTGGGACACAAATAAACGTTCCTCACTGTACTGGTTTTATCGGTTTCCAGAGTGTAGCTGGGCTTTAAAACTTTGTGTAGCTCTCTGTAATCTTCTTGTATTTAAAAGAAAAAGAAAAACAAAACTAAACTAAACCAAACCCAAGGAAAATAAAAAGAAAACCAACTTTAATGGCTCTTCCTCAGTATAGACTGTTCTCTTGAATTCTGTGATGTGCAAGGAGCATGTCAGTTAATTCACATTGGACGTCCCAAAAGGTTTCCTACAAAAACTATTGATCTGCCCAGTAGTATTTCTCCAATATTCTCCAATCATTACAGTAAAATACTCAGATTACTCAGATACTACTCAGATTTCTATGTTTCTGTATTAGTCAAATAAGGCTAATTAATTTGTGTGTGCTTCCACCCTTCATCTCTTGATACAGAACGGATTGACTGGTGAACTTGGTTTGTTTTGAGGAAATGTGTGCAAAATGTTTCTAGTCTGTTAGTAAACCAGGTGAACCTTCCAGAGCAATTTCATGTGAAGGAAATGATCCTAGAAGACAGGCTTGATAACAATTGTGCTTGTAAAACCTTCTTGAATTATCTACAGCTAAGCAAAAAAACTAAACCAGAAGACGCTCGTAAAGGACTGCTGGAGAAATCCTGCCTGGTGGACATGTCAATAAGTCATACTGGCACCAGCACTCCGGACAGGAGCGTTTATTATACTGGGATTTGCTTTGATTACAGGCCATTTATAATCATAAAGGGCTTCCCTCAAGGTCCACCATAGCAAATGGATTACTTTCTTCTGACTTTAATGGAGTCCAATAAGCCGTGCGAGTAAGCACGTGGGCATTTTGCTTTTACATTTCAAAATGCTTCTCTAAGTAAAATTTATTTGAAAGAAATGTCTTTAATAGCTGCTTTACAGCTCACTTGAACTTTACTATCAAGTGAAACTGTCGGTCATTGTGTGCCCAGTACTGACTAGGATGAGTCAATGAAAATGGCTGAGGAAGGAACATCCAGCTTTGTACTAAAAACCAATCCACTGGAAATAATCCTAAAGCATTTCTGGGGCTTCCAATTCTATTATCACTGGATGAGGCCAAGATACCTGGCTGGATAAATTAAAATAGCTGTTTAACTTTTCAGATGGCTTATTCATGTATTCATTATATTTCATTGTTACTGTGTGTATATATATGTATGTATATATATATTTCATAGTATATATGCTATGAAAAGTATCCTTGAAGCTATACATCTCAATTTCAAGAAAAATCCATCTGTCTCTGTAATGCCTAAGTCACTGGGCTCCAGGGAGGAAAAATCAGACAAGGTGGGCAGGTGAAATTTTATCCTAAGCTGAGGCAAAAGTCCTCCTGCTTTCCCTGCCAGCCTGCCAACCCCAGCCCTTCATGATATTTGCCTGTCATGCTTTACCACTGGAAATGGAGCTAGGACTTGGATCCTTACAAACCTCATCTCAGTCTTCAGTGCTGAAGAGCATGGGGCACCTTGATGGCACGAGGTAGGGCCAGGAAGGTGCAGGTAGATCCTCTTTCCTTCCAGTTTCTCCGGTGGCTACCACCAACCCAGCTGAACTGGTGGTGGGGAGAGGGACTGCTTCTTCTTGAGGCAGATGTCGTGTGTGAGTGCTGAGACTTGAGGGCATTGCTTGTAGCATCGTGCCTGGGTGAAAAGGAAAGGCAGCGAATAAAAGTTATGCCGCAGCGAAGGGGATGCTGATGGATGCCAAGTACCTGCAACGCCAAAACCCTGCCACGTCAAGCTGGACGCCTAGTCTGGAGAGGTTAGTGCTAAGAACCCCAACCAGTTTATTAGCTGGTGAGATGCAGTCCTCAAGGATGTGCTTTGTAGTTTTCTGTCCTTTGTGAACTGGTATGCTTCGGGAAAAACAAAGGATTGCCTTGACTGTTGTTTCACACCAAGAAAAAGATTTCTACATCCATTTCAAAGGTGTGCCTTTTAGCATCGTTGTGTTTTATGAATTAATGCCTGAAAAATATTTCTGTCCCCTTCAAAATCAGAATATCTATGTTTCTGCTTAGGTTTACCTAAAATTATGAAGCCTTGGCTTCTCTGAGAACCTGAGATTCTCACAGCCCCACTCCCTCCCCACCTCAAAAAACCTGAGTAAATGAGCAGGAACTGCTGACAAACATGCTGGGGAAAGCTGCAATACCATGTCACGCCAAGAAATCCCACACTCCAATTTGCTAGTTTGCCACTTAAATCTGTGGCAAGAATGGGAAAAATTAAAGGCCACAATGTGCAGGGTATGCAAGTGTAATTGGCAATTACCCGTGGCCCTGCCACCGTGGGTACGTAGGTTCAGCACACGGTGAACGCTGGTGACCCCTCCGTTTGGGCTGCCTGAGATGAAGTTGGTCAAAACCACACATCACTTTTGAAAATTATAATCAAATTCCAGGGAGCTTAGAAAGGTAAATGCAAGGAGGGGAAAAAAAAAAAAAAAGAAAGAAAAAGAAAAAGAACCCCAAACGTTTCAGAATTTCCTACTTTAATAAAAACAAAAATGAAAGAAGGCACAAAAACCTTTTTCTCTTCCATGACTTATGTGTAAACCATCTGCACACACTTCAGAAGTACAAACCCTGTTTTCACTGGTCAATCAAAAAAAATTAGAAAAAAAACACCAAAAAGTTTGTGATGGTGCCTGGAGCGATTTCCTCAAGCCAGGTGCAGAATTCATGACACCACATTGCAGGTACCCCTCTTCTGACCACCAGCAGTGGGATCTGGCAGCAGGACTAAGAGCCAGCACATTGCCCATTCACTACTGGGATGTATTAAGTTGTTGGTGCTGAAGACAGGGCCACATCTCCAAATTTGTGTCTCCTCTAAGCAGGCTTCTTTTGTGAAATTCATTCCCAGAGCCTGAAGTCGTTTCTTGGACCTGCACACTCAAGCTGTGCATTTTTGGTAGAGAAAACTGCCTGCTCTTCTTCCCAGGAAGGAATGCAAAGGAAAGCTGGGGCTGGGGCTGGTAGCTGGAGCTCTTGGGTGAAACAAGGTCAATTCCCTGCTCATGAGTGCACTCATGCCAACAGTTCCTTGGGGACTGTGCTGTCTGCAGGAGGGGGAACATCGTCCTCTCTCCAGGTGAGAAAACATCACCGTGAGGGCTGAAGTGCAGTGGTGCTGGGTGCGGGCAGGAAAGTCCAATAGGAGCTGTGACTCTGTAGTCCAAGTTGGAGGTTGATCCTCTCTTTGGGGACTGCTCAGTGCATGGGGGCCCTGCCTGAGCTGGGTGTTTACACTCAGGCTCTGCAGGAACATCACGTGGAGGATTCCCACCACATGGGCACATCCCACACAGAGCCAGAGGTGGAGGTACATCCCAGGCAGGGTCCCAGGAGACCAGTCCCCGGGAGATGTAGGCACAGGATCCCTGACTCTCAGGTGGCCTTGGTAGAGGAAGGGTGTGCAGAAGTTCACCCAGGCTGAGACGGTGGTGCCTCCAGGCACACAGCGTGGTGCATCTTCAGGCACTCCCAGTCTATTTCTGCCTTCCAGGAGCTGCAGCCCAGAGGTAGATCAGATCTCATGTGATGCCTGACAAAAAGTAAATGACTTCCTGATACTATAAAAAGCCTGTAAAAAAAAATGCACATGCAAATAGACTCAAATACTTTAAATTCAAATTCCAATAGTATATATCCTGTGTTCAAATGTTATTATTACTAAAATATTTTCTTTTTTTTTTCTTTTATCCAGAAATCACAAGGTTTCCTGTTTTAAGTTGTTGCATGAAATGAATTCCAAATCAGTGAATTTTTACCGTAGATGTCCTGGGTTTAGTTTTTTGGTTAATTTCCATAAATACATTTTACATCTAACTACCTCAGCTGCCTTTTGTTTTGTTTTGGCACATATGAAGTCATGCACTTTCTATAGGTGGGGATGCGGGGGGAGGTGTGCTTTCCATTTTGAATAACCAGGTTCAAAGCCATGTTGATCAATTTATAGAGAAGATCAATTTAACAAGACATAGTTACTGACAGTTGCAGAACATGCATTTTAATTTTAGGTTCTGTTGGGGTGTAGTTTAACAAAACCCACCGTAAGCTGCTTATTAATTTGCCTTAAAAAAAAAAAAAAGTGTGCTCTTTCCTATTCCAGTTGTGTTCTTTAGCTCTTCTCTTGTACACAAGTTATGTCACAAAGACAAACGTAACAGTTGGCAGATAAACAGCAAATTAAACAGAATGGACCAATAGTTTCTCAGTTCTCTGTTGTAAACTGTTGCATTATACACTGATTGTGCTAAAATAATTGTTACTGTGCTTCTACTCCTTAGTCACCGTCGCGGAACTAAAGCGCTGGAAGATCCCATTTGTGTTTATGGAGCAGTGTAGATACCCCCCCAGTACAAGCACAGTGACTTGAGGTGAATGATAATCATTGCAGAACTCGTGCTTTGACTTGTAAACATTGTAAAAATGTATTTGGTATTTTATTTGAAATGAAGAATTAAAATAGTTATTAAAAGGGGGGGGAAAAAAAGAAAAAGAAAAAAAATAATCTTCCTGTAAATATATATATTCCAAATCCATGTATACAAACATTCCTTTAGAGTTCAGATTGTGAAGAGTGTCTTTATTGGCTAGAGACCGCTGCCTCCCGCCGCAGAGGTTACATGTGCTATAGTAAAGAACACAGTGTGTGAAGTATTTGATGTGCTGCAGTACCATAGTTCTTCTGGTCTGTTAAGTAAGTTGCAATTTGTGATGAAATGAAGTTGAAAGTAGTGCTTCATACTAACAAATTTCCTTGGTTACAACTTGATTTTTTCTTGTAAAACTTAAAAGGAAAACTTGAAAATTTTATATATTTGGATTTTGTAGATTTTTTTTATTTTATTGCAACACAAGGTACCAAAATCATTAAATAAAGTACACTGTGGTCATTTTACCATGGCTCTAGAGTCTTCTTTTAAACTCTTTTTATCCAGGTGGATCAGCAAAAGGATGCTGACTTCTGAACTTCTGAAACTATTACTGAACACGACCAAAGTCGGCCCAGCTTGGACAAGGGTTTGGGACAGATGGTCTCCAGAGATCCTTTCCACCAGTAAGTATCTGTTCATAACTATTCACACAGGATTTCCCATCCCTGAGCAAGTGGCTCCCAGGCTCCCTTGAGACTTGGACTTGGACAACCTTGCAGGTGTTGTCCCAGCAGGGATCCCTGGGAATCTGCCAGATACTCTGACAGGAACGTCTCCCAGAACAGGGTGCTCTGGCCACCGTGGCTGAGGCCCTTAGTGCTCTATTTGGAGGGCCTCCAAACAAGCTGCCCTCACCCAGGGTCAGGCCAGCAAGTCCTGCCTGCTCCTTGGCCCCACAGAGCCAAAGTGCTCTCAGATGTGGGCCCACAGTCCCCAGCTGCCCCCTTGCTGGTTCAGGACACTGAGGAGGGGAGAAGCGAGAAGAGCCTCACACTGCCACCAGAGAGGGGGATTTCTGGGCTCTGCTCTCAGGGCGATCAAGGGACTGCAGAAATCCCAGGCTCTTCCATGACCCAAGAAGGGTCCGGCTCACAGGGGACAGAAGGAGGTGCGTTGTTGATTTTATTGCACTTTCAGCCTCCTGAAAGCATTGCCATTCAGTGACCTCCATCGAGCAGAGGGAGGAGAGCTGAGCCTCACTCCAGTCTTGGTCTGAGCCCAGCAATTAGGAAAAACTCCAGGGAAGATGCAGCTGCTTCCTCAGCCTTACTGTGTTCAAACCCACTTGGGTTGCTTTTACTTCTGCCTCCCAGGCAAGGGCTTTATTCATTAAACTAATAGAAAATCATAGAATCCCAGCATGGTGGGGGTTGGAAGGGACCTCTGGAGTTCATCGAGTCCAACCCCCCTGCCAGAGCAGGATCACCCAGGGCAGCCCACACAGGAACAGAGACAGGTGGGGCTGGAAAGTCTCCAGAGCAGGAAACTCCACAGCCTCTCTGGGCAGCCTGGGCCAGGCTCTGTCACTCTCCCAGGGAAGAAGTTTCTCCTCATTTTGAGGCGGAACTTCCCATGTTCACCTTGCCACCATTGCCCCTCATCCTATTCCAGGGCTGCACTGAGAAGAGCCTGGCCCCTTCTGCTTGACCCCCACCCTGCAGATATCTGTAAACATTCTTAAGATACCCAAGTTGTGCTGTCTTGGGCAGCATCTCCAACAACCTTAATACCCTTCTTGACTTCATTCATTGCCACACCTGCATGGACAATGTCACCCCAAGCAGCACTCAAAGCTCGTGCAAGAAAAATCTGCATCTGCTCGTTAAAGGCACAATTTTCCAGCTGCATTCTATTTATGTAGCTAGCAGAACAATCCATTTGGGCACATCCCCTTATTCCAAACTGTTACTCTGTTGTGGTAAGACAAGAGATTCCAGTGATAACAGCTCCTTCAACACCCTAATGGAACAGGGCTTCATTAAAGTGGTGTATTATTATTAAAATGACCTTGCCTGTAGAGCTCCTCTGTGGGGCTTTTGATGCAGAAGGAATTACAGAGGGAAACTTGGGTCTATGATTGCCATGTATGGATTGCCAGCAGCAAACATCTTCAGAAAATAGGCACTTAAATGAGAAATGTTCTTTGATACTGGAGGATGCAAAGAGTATGGTCCTCAGGATTCATTCTCAGTGCTCAGCTGGACCTTGGATGCACCGTTTGCTTTCCCTCATCATGGTGAGACTCTAAAAGGTGGCCTGGGGAGCAGGGAACCGAACAGACCTGTTCTGCTCCTGCCCAATCCCATTACCCAGCCACTCACAGGAGGTCACCTTTGGCTTCTGACCATTTAAAAGGTCCTTGTGCCTCCTGCTCAGCTCAGGGCACTGCTACCTGGCCTGGATTCACCCCACCATCCGTGCAGTCCTACGGCATTGCGCAAGGGCAGGCTGCCTGGAGGGAATTTGCAGCCCTCACCACCGCACGTCTTGGTTCAGATGCCAATACAGTCTCGTGATCCCACCCAGGACGGCACATCCCCTCCCCAGGTGGTGGCTGAGAAGCCACAGCGCTGCATTTCCAGCCGGGGAGGCCATTCCCCTGGCAATGCATGCAAGTAGGAGAGGAGAAACCTCAATTTTAAATTTAACTTCTCTCAATATTGTTTTTCAAGCAGATCTCATAAAAGCTTTGCTTTAATTACCTTCTCTTGCCTAGATAACCCACTTTTGCCAGCAGCCTATGCCACGGGATGCTTCTGACTGTGCACAAAGATAATGTACTCGACTTTTGCCTGAAGCAGAATTAAAATAGGAAGGGAAGTGTTTGGTTGCACTTTTATCCTTCAGAGTAGTTTTTCTTGTGTGCACATGTGCAACATCTTTTGAGATCATAGCTTCCTTATTTCCTAAAGGAAGAGGAAGGAAAACCAGGGCAGCCTTAGAGAACAACAAAAAAAACCTTGGAAGAACATAAAAGTCTTGTGTTCATTACAGTTTGCCTTGAAGACTTTTCCTGCCATCTCTGTGAAACCCGAGGTATCAGAAGCAGTAATTTGCTCTGCATTATCTACTACCTGGATTCAAAAGCAGGACTAAAGAGGTGCCATTCGAATTCATACGGGAAGCCAGACCTCAAGGGAGATGCTCTGCCTTTTATGAAGGCAGCTGGTGTAGGGGGAAGAAAGCAGAGAAGCTTCTGAGCTCAGGATCTCTCTGTTATTTATCTTGTGACTGCCAGGGACAAACACATAAGCAACACGTCACCTTACATTGCAGGGAGGAAGATTCGGATAATTGTAAGGAAAAGCGAAGCACTGAGGACTTTATTGAGCCATCATCACTGGAAAGGGGAAGAGGAATTCAGCCTGAACAAAGTTAATCTTGTCTTGGGGCAGGAAAATGGGATCAATTGCTGCAAAAGCAGTAATTCCCGGGGTGTGTATAGGAACATACTCTTTTCTTTTGGGAGAGTTCTTGTGGGAGGTAAGATTACCTCTGTGAACTTCAGGGCAAAAAGGTGACAGTGATGGTAAAGAATGGAAAATTTGGTTCCACATTTATTCAAGAAAACATTTCATTTCCCTGCTCCTATTTTGACTTCTTAAATTTTAATTGTTGGAATTTGAAAGTATTTAAGAACCTGCATTTTTTTATATGCACATCAGAGCTTAATGAACAATGTTACTGAGCCTATCTGAGCCCAACACCTTAAATCCCACCTTCAGATTACTGCGGTGGAAGTTTAATAAATAAACTTTCTGTGCTTTAGCCAATCTATAGTTGTAGAAAAAAATAAAATAGAGGTCTAGCCTGATGTTGTTTGAATACCAATATAGGTAAATATATAACTCCCCAGGTGTGAGATTGTAAATACCAAAGGTAGTTCCCTATGTGATAACCAGAAAGGTAATTTTTTCCAGGATTAGTGAGGCTTCTTCCCCTTATAGAATCATAGATTCTTCTTTCTCACAGTGTCATGGACAGAATTGGTTTAATTATTTTTGAAACAATAATAAAAAGAATCTCAGAACATGACAAGAATGCAGAGTGCATCAGGCAAAGTCACACATTCCACCTAATACTAAAAGGGAGAGAGAGAGAGCAACAGCTTTTTAGAACAAGTGCCTTCCGACCCAAACCTAACAGAATGCTTTGATCTGCAAGGACCTCGAAAAGATGGTGCTGCATCTCTTCATCCTCATACCAAATTGCCTTATCAATCTGAAGAGGAAATTATAACTACTTTTTTTTTTTTACTTTCAGATTGCAATCTCTATGTAGCATTCTGCTTTATCAGTTGCTAGTTTCCACTTAGCTGAACAAATGAATTTATTATTAAATAAAGTTTTTACCATTATTTTTTATGGCTGTTGTTGTCTATACTGCATATGAAAGCATTGGTATTTAATATTGCATAGGAAAGCACTGGACTTTAGCATTGGGCTAGGAAGAAACTGTACCCTGTAAAAAGACACAAAGACTAAATCACCAAAATGGTATGGCCTGCAGACAGATTTCTGAGGGGTCTGTAATCTCCTTCGCTGTCAGTTCTATCTGTGATAAGTCTTACAAAACTGAAATGGATAATGTGGTTGGGTAGGTGAAAAGCTAAATGTGGTTAATGAATCTCCAACGTGTTTATATATGCTAAATTAACAACAGTGTAGCTGAAGTGATATGGTGCATAGGAATATTTAACAGCTAATTAATTTCTCTCTGAAATAAACATTCTTTTACAGCAGGATATGAACCACACACCCATAGCTTTCAAAGTAAGGATAACAGCGTAGTAAGAGTTTAGTGAAATATTTGAGGTCTTGTAACTGCAGCTCAGTGTTTATGGTGAGCCTTCTGCCACACTCACACTCTTCACAGCAATGCGCGAACTTTGGGTTTTAAAGTTTGGTTTTTAAACCTAACCTTTGGTCCATCAGTTTTGTCTGCCTGAACTGTAGATAGCAAACTAAAACATTTAAAGCTCAAATCCAATCAAGTAAGCCAAAGAAGGTCAAGAAGTGACCCACATTACTACGGGGAAATCAAATTCTTTGTTGTCTTGTCAGGGCAAGATAATACACTGGGTAATTACCGATGCCTTTCTGGAACCAGAATCTAATCCCAGAGCACAAAAAGGCTTAAAGCAGACACAGGTAATATTCACACAGTAAAGGAAGCGATATTTACCCAGAAAGCATGATTGCCAAGAATGTTATTTAAGGGCAACACATGTAAAAGCTATCAACGATGTGGAAAGAAGACTTTAAAAATCAGAAATGCGTTTTGTTTCAATGAAATCCTGTTTGCAGTCTGCTACCAAATCTGTCCACGGGAGGGAGGTAAATAGCCACACTCTGATGGTAGCATAAGGGAAAAGGCACTAGCTGAAAATGCTCCTTCTCCCCGTGTACTAACTTCAGCCCATGTCAGCTTTCCTCGTGGCAAATTCTTTTATCTCCACTAGTAAGTTTTTTAAGTTCACGATCCAAACCAAGGTGTTACTTAAATGATGTTAGGACAGCAGGAGAGTTTTGACAGCACGAAGTAAATGCTGATTAGGAATAACGTGGTTGATGGGAGTGAGAACTGTGAGTTGTGACAAAGAATCACACGTAAAGCATACATGGTGAAATCTCGACTGAAGCTGATGGGATCCTGACTATTAACTCTGATGAGGCTGCAGTTTGGAAACACAGAAGGATAAATCAGGATTGAAATCACAAAGAAGTGAAAATACACAAGAAGTATATAAGAAGCAAAACACTGGAGTAACTTATCAATAGCCCTGCTTTATTTTGCATACAACAGTTCAAGCTGCAGGGTGTATTTGCAACTTCTCTTTTATAAAAATAAGAGGAAGATTAAGAAAACTAAAGACAATGTCATGTCATGTACTACCAATTAATGCCCTCAGGCCTGCATTTTGGTTTTGAGCAGGGTTTTCTTCGAGTGAGGTTCTGCCAGTGCTGTAGCTCTATCTTAAAAATAGCTCAACAAGAGCATTTTGCTATAGTAACTTACCAGCAAAACACAGACTTTTCTCTAATGCTCCAATTCCACTCTAAATCTGATACAAATCTCAGTCTAAGCCATCCAGTAAGGAGCGTATATACGTTCAAGCACAAAGTAGTTCAGCTGATTTCAGTTTCACCATGATGTGTTTTGCTAGACTGTGGTGTAAACTGAGATAAATTAGCTATAAGGTTTGCAGCTCTACGCTCTCCGTGTGCAGCTAATTTATTGTCTTGGAACTAAACCAAACCAAACTGATTAAATCACGAGAAGAAAAAAAAAAAAAGCATTAAATAAGCCTAAATCTAGGTCTGAGACTGCATGACTGCAAGATGAAGGAGGTATATAGGTACCTTGTACCTTGGCAAGTACATTTCTGCTCTCTTAGCCACAGCTCAGCTGTGTGCTGGTTTTAGGGGTGTACAGTTGTCTTCTGCAGAGCTAGGGAAATCTGAAAGCTTTTCTATGAATTAACAACTACTAGCAGGTTTTAGGAGCCTCCTGGCAGGAGACATCAGTGGATTCTCACATTTTCTCCTGCCTTACCTGCATTTGGATAAAAAGGGCATGTTAAAACAAACTCTCCATTATAAGGTTTTTTGTTTTCTGCTACAGGATTCCTCTGGAACTGACTGAACTCGCTTCAGTGCTGCTTTGAGCTGCAAAAAGCATTCTTAATCTGAGCACTGAATCTGGCTCACACCATTTACAAATTAACCACATCAGATGGGTATTTCCTGCAAGGTATGGAATAAATAGCAGCAGCACACTCGCTTCTGTAAAAATTCCCGTGGCAGGCAGTTCAGAACAACATGGAAATTTGCTTTCATCACTCGCTGGAAGTTGCTTTTTGTAATCCAGGGAGTAGATCCACGGGAACCCCATCAGTTAATTCTCCTGTGCCTGTCTTTTGCCAGCCTAGTAAGTAAAACCAGTATGGAAATGCAGCAAGGGCCTGCACTTGCTGTGTTGCTTGACAAAGTTCAGGAGCAATTTTTAGTTTCTGTCCCATGCCTGTTGGTCATCTAATGAATACTCAGTTATTAAACATTTTACTGCATGAAAATGTAGGTGCAACCTGTCACCTATCATTTATTACTTCTGTTTCTCATTTCCAAGTGTACACCCCCTTGCTAATTTGTGTACCTCAAATTTGACCGGTAAGCTCTGGTCTGAAGAGGAAGAAAACGGTGTCAGTGCAATAAAGATCTGTATCAAATATAAAATTGTGAGCTTTCATGGGGGGTAGCAATATAAATACCCAGTAATTCTTGTCTCTTTCAAGTCTGACACGTTTTACAGCAGTTCTTCCTTAGTGCAGCTGTGGATAATCCACCTTGGTCAGCTGTGCAGACACAGAAAGGGGCAGCAAGAGGTGCTGCTTGGCTTCTCTCAACTGCAAAATGAGAACTGAACAGCGTGCTGGCCTCTCGAGTTGCTAATGACGACATCAACCACAACAGCAGTTACTTTCTTTCAAGTAATGGCAACGAAGAGAGGTAGTATTTCAAAATTTCCAGCCAAAATACTTCTAGTCATAGGGTTGGGTTGCCTGCAGCAATGAATTCAACCAGATGATAATGCACTGAACCCAGCAGAACATCCCTCCCTGAGTAAGTTTCTCCTCAGGAACACTACATATGGCTTTATAGCTTCAAATCCTGCAGTCAGGTTGCCCCATCGCCCCCTCCCAGAATATGAGATGATGTAAAATAGACCCTAGGGTGAAAATCATTGACAAACCAGGTCAGTGCACTCTGTGCAAGGCTGTTTGCCAGTGCATTCAGCCCTCACACGGGAAGTGTTTCGTGCTTTCTGCATCACTAATTGCAGGGGGTTAAAGAAAAAAAAAAAAAGAAAAAAATAAAAAGATAAAAGATCTGCTCAAACCCGAAAGAACACTTGTTATCAGCAACATTGTTTTTCTCCTCTCCACACTTCAAAATCCCCCATGCACTGTGTTATTACTCTGAGACGTGCAAGGAGGAAAAGCATTGATGAAAAGCAGGCACTTCTTGAAGACACTGGAAGCAGGGGGAGTGCAGTGATCCTGACCATAAAGAAAAAATACCTCCAGGAGTCTGTATCCAGTGACCCACTGCACAGCTAACCTGAGCCAGCCCAGCGCTGCACTGTGCTGCTTTCAGGACTGTGTTGTGGCAAACGGAGCCCTTGGCCAGCAGGATGAACTCCAAACTCCTTGTCACAGAGGAGCCTGCAGGCAGCACACGCTTGGGGCAGGCGATTACACCACCTGCTTGGCCTTACTGTTATCTAGAAGGGCAGCAAGAAGTTCTCATGTTGACCATCTTTCAGGAATAGCTGTTTCTTGTAAGGAAATTAGCTTGAATGACTAAGCAGGAGCTTCCTTCTACAGCTGGGACCTGTGCAGCATGCCCTGGGAGAACTCCCTCCAGGCTTAGTCCAGCTCTGCAGGAATGTGGGGGTCCCAGCATCTGAAGGGACACAAGATTTAGTTGCTCTCTCTTCTATGTTCTGGCTCTTAAAACAAGAACTTAAGTGATTTGTTGTCAGGCCTTTCTTACTGAGATCAACCAAAACCGCTGCACTGTCCCTCTCATTTCATTGCCCCTACTCCCTGGTGCAGAACAGGGAGCTCCAGTGTAACTGCCTGGCTGGCTGAAGGGTAAAGCTCTGTGCTGCAATCTGTGCTGCATTGCAATAGGTTATAGAGTAGGAGGATGACAATACTTCCATTCTATTGAAAAAAATATTTTAAAAATTTAGAATAAATGTAATAAAATAAATACATTTTAAAATATAATAAAACAAATACATTAAAATAAATACATTAAAACACATACATTCAAATAAAATGAAATAAACATTCAAATAAATATAATAAATTTGAGGAAATAATAGAAATATTTGTATATAGCATTTTTGTATCTAAAATATAATCCAAAACAGGAAAAGGGAGGGATGTTTGATTTTATTACAAGGTTGCCTGTGAAAAGTGGCTCAAAGCCAGAAACAAGAGGAAGAAATAA
Organism: Chloroceryle aenea; assembly: GCA_013399075.1. Lineage (NCBI taxonomy): Eukaryota > Metazoa > Chordata > Aves > Coraciiformes > Cerylidae > Chloroceryle > Chloroceryle aenea. The sequence goes on along the minus strand of VWZY01013677.1, from coordinate 96,259 downwards.
AAGGAAAGAAGTGAAGACAGACTGATAGCAGTGGCCAAGAGCATAGGCAAAGATGTGACTGCGTGTCTAAACCAGACAGTGCTCTGAAAGCAAGGACAGCAACCTGAAGACCTGCTCCTAAGGAAAGTCAGTGAGATCCTCTGCTGAAGCCTCTCAGATGTCATATACCTATTGCTGAAGCATCCCCAGAAGCAGATCTCTTAAACTAATGAAGCACAGGAGATGTCCAAAGAGAGCAAATTCGGTTTATCTCTGGAGGTGTGGTACTCTACCTGTTGTTCTTCTTTTGGTACTTCACTCTTAAAACATAAAAAATATATGTAGCTGTAGACAACAGAGGAAAAAATGAAGCATGCCTCATTATTTCTGTCTCAAGAGTTTCACAAGAACTGCTCAGGTTTAAACTTGTTCTCTTTTGGAAGAGAAGGTTCACCCCTAATCCTCCGAAATCACTTCTCACGCACCTGTGGCTCCTGCCTTGCCTCTTCAGCACTTCTGCCGCCTATGACGCAGACCCAGTCATGCCTCGGCACCCCAACGCTTCCCTGCTTAATAAATTCCTGCCGGATTTCAGGAGCACTGTGGGAAGCTTTCTAATTGCGAAACCCACCTAGAGGCAGAAAACCAAGGTGCCGGCCACTGTCTTCAGGTGAAAGGTGTAGTGGAGAATAAATGAGGGCAGGACCAAGAAAGGGGAAGAAGCTGTGGGCCAAAGGGCCTGGAACCACGGGGTCCTTTGCCTTTTGTCGGCAGTAGCACCAAAACTCTCACCGTCTCAGGCTGCTGCCAGACACCCTGCTCTCGGAGCAGCGCCTGTTCGATTTCCTCTTCCTTGCACCACAGTCGTACGTGAGGCCGATTTCTAAGGTCACCCCCCACTAACACG
>VWZY01013677.1:45860-94911 GCA_013399075.1 Chloroceryle aenea | reverse complement strand
CTTCCTGCAAGAGCCGGGTGGCCGGTGCCTCCAGGTTGTGGGGATCCGCGCCCCGGGAGCGCACCTTTCCCTTAGGTAAGAAGCGCGGTTGCTGCGACGCATGAACCCGCGGCCTTTCAAAGTGTTTAATTACCGGTCCCGAAACAAACCGCTCGATTCTTCTGCCTAGAGAGCTTCCAGAGGTTCTGCTGAAGTTCTGCGCTTGGAACTGCCTGCTGATCCGGTGAGATCTCGCACTAGCTCCGGTAAGCTTATTCAGAGCTCCTGGCTGAAAGAAAGTCTTTGATGTAACAGAACTAAACTCTGCCCAGAGAACAGCCGGGAGGTGGCTAAGAACGAGGATTAGTTTTAACAGCTATTGCCTTGGCAATGGTATTGAGCAGATACCATGTTACTGCAGCTGCCTGAACTACAGAGCAACAGTAGCTTGATTTTTACATGGGTGGAGCTCTGGGGTGAAGTACCAGGAGGCTGTGTCACGGAAACACGTGCAGCCTCTAACTTCCAGAACCCTTTAACTGAAGGCTAAAATAACTGCTTTTAGATAACATCACTCGTGCTTCTAGTACTGCAACTCTTTCTTCTTGGAGCAGCTCCTGTCAGCACAGTGCGTTGTGTGGGTTTGTAGACAGGTTCTGTCTGTTAGTGCGGTTGGGTGCATTTTGTCCCCCTCCTTTACAGGCATCACATCATGATGTGTGCGTGCTCGGACGTGTAAAGGCCTTCCCAAGGATCATCCTTTCGTACAGGAATCTAGTTTTCATTGCTAGAGGACACCCCTTGAAACAGTAGGCAGTGCTGTGCTTTTTGACAGCTTTACTGTTTGTCACAGTTAAAAATCTTCCTGTACAACCAGCGGCTGCTGACTCGGAGCCATAACATTCAGGTTGGGAACTGCCAGTACTGCTTGAAGTGCTTATCAAGCTACAGCAAAGCGAAAGCCAGCCATGTTCTGGGTAGTGTGTGTGTTGTTGCTGTCCTGGGCTGTGTATGTGCAGGAGAGGAAATCAAAGTGAAAGCAAGTGGGTCTTTTCAGTAGTGCTGCCTTGTGTTCTGGGAGAGCACTTTGTGAGAAAAGCTACCTTCTTGCTTGGACTCTCTCCTAGCAATTGTGTATCAGTAGTTAGTTTGTATATCTGTGGCCTTCCCTGGTTAAATATCCTGCAGAACCCCCTTTTGATGGGCAGAAAGGTGACCTGGGCTCTCCTCTGTATAGGAGACAATCCCTGTCTGAAGACAGATGCTGTGAGGAGATCCCTCTGCTGTAGGTCTTGTAGAAGCAGAGCATCACTGTGCTATTTTTTTATATCTTCTTAAAGGATAAGATTAAGTGAGCAGTCAAGTGGTAACAAGTTCAATGGAAGTGCCTTGCAGTCACATCTCAGCTGTACAGGAGACATTAAAAGCTCTTTGTGGTGTTTTCTCGTGGTATACCAGTCACTGCTGAGGGTACCATGCAAGCCTTTCAGCAGCACAAGGCATAAAGATCACTATGAATGGCACTTTATACCAGTTTATTAATGGAATAAGGTAATGATGGCAACACCACTGACTGAACAGATGGCCATTCTCTGAAGTGGCTAGTAGCTTTGTGTGTAGGCAGTGCAATTTGTATAGATTAGCTCGTTAGTAGCTAATGTTAGTGGCTAATGAATACAAACTAAACTATCAAGTTTCTACCTTAATGCTGATGGTCTGGCTCGGTACCTCAAAACTGGTGGCTGGGGATTTTGGAGCTCTCTTGGTGGTGGGTGGTGTTCCCAGATAAACTCCTGTCGGCAGGTGAGTGCACGTCTGCAGAGAGCAGTTGTAAGCACATAGTGTTTGAGTGCTGTGTGTTGGTTTCTTTCCATGCCCCAAATCTGCAGCTCAAACTTCGCTTGGTGGTTGCTTAGCTCCATTATAGAGCAGTTCTTGTTGCTTAAAACAGTATTTTCAAGATTATGCCAAGTTCTGTTAAGAGCCCCTTTGCTGCCAGCTTCATTTAGGCACTTCATTTAAGTTGTTAGCTAAGACTTCAGGTTCTGTATCACTTGGCTGATGAGTAACCGCATGCAGATTCACTTTCCAGCCCCAATTGTAGGAACAGTTTCACACAAATGATCCTCCTAAGCATGACTAATAGCCAGACAGCCATTCTTCTGCATCATTGCATGCTTCAAGCTTACAAAGTGTATTTGAAATCAGAAGTTTGGCCTGAACAGCAGAGTCTTTGGGGACTGGACTAGTGAAGCAGACAAACCCCTCTTAGCCATGTTCCCATGCGTGCTAATATTTGCTGTAAGAGTGCAAACAAATCACTGATTTTTTTAACCTAACGACTGTTCAGAGGGAGCAAAATCATGCAAGTAACTTTACACAATGATTCAGCTTCCTGGGTGTCTTAAGCTGTTTAAGATTCTGCTCCTGTGTGTAGCTGGCCTTGCTGCATACAAGAGTTGTGCATTTGGATCAGCTTCTTGGTTCCCTTCCCAAGCAGTCCTTTCTTCTCATCAATACCAAACAGAAACTGCAGGTTCTTACTGTGGTGAAAGTGCGTTGCTGTTGGTACCTGTTGTGCATGTGGGATGTTGACAAATGAGAGAGGGCAGCAATAGGAGTGTGTTTCTCTCATCTGAGAGGCCGAGAGACCGCTAAAGAAATATTGTGTGGGAGGAGGTGAAAATGAAGGATGAGGTGAAAATGAAGGATGAGCTGCTTGTTTGTTGTTTTTTTTCCACCCCTGATGGGTAGGCTACCACAGTCAGCTCTAAGTATCCCCTTCATTTCTGTCTGTATGGTTCTCACTGCTGCATTGTGTGTCCCCCCCAAAACTGTATCACTCTGCTTCAGTGAAAGTATTCTAGGCTGATAATACATTACCATACTTGATTTTGATCTTTCTCTAGACACTGGCAGAACTGATTCACTGAGGATGATTACACCTGCCCAGTAACAACAAACTGTGCTGGGTTGCCTCAGACAAGTAGATGGACTCCTGCTCAAAGGCGAAGGTAGCTTCAGGGCTCAAAGGATTACTAGAAGGACTAGTACTGTTTGGTTTTGTGTTTTTATTTGTTTTTTGTTTGTTTTTCTAGTAGAACTGAAAAGCAGACACAAACAAGTATTGTCTAACCAGTGCTGGAGAAGGCATTTGTATCCTGTGTCTGTATTAGATGGCAGGTGACTGATCCAGTCTCTCCTGGAAGATGCTAGAAAGGGCTTTTGTAGTGTCTCTGTCAAATCCTTTGAAAACAGGCTCCCTCTCTCCTTTGCTGGTTGAGCAAAAGGTGGGGGAAAACTCTGATCTATGTGTGCAGAGCTTTGGCAGTCTGTCCTGCTCTAGGCTTCTGTGTCTCTCTTGACTATTACAAGGTCTGTCACTGTCACAGGTTTTTCTTGCTTGCCAGGTGTTCTCCCTGTCTCTCTTCTTGCGGAGTAGCTTCTCAGAGTAGTCACAGAGCTCCCTGCATCTCTCTGAGCTATGACCACGTGTGATGCAGTCAATCCAGCAGAGTGTGAGCAGTCTGTGGTACTAATCAAAACCTCTGCTAGTAGAGGAAAGCTAACTGCGTGAGGCCAGGAATGTTCTTTGCAATCATTAACTGACTTTAGAAGTCTAGATTCTGCAGGACCTGGTAAACCTAGCGTGTCAGGTGAAGACCCCAAACTCGATATACTAAATTTGGACAACTTTTATGGTGGTTTTCAGCAGCACAGTCTTTTGAGGCTGCTTTTAAAATTGCTCTTTGATGCCTCTTAAAAACACATTAAAATTGTTTCTTTCCTGTGCTGCACCTGGTTCTGTTGTTATAATAATGTTAAAACAAAAGGCAAAATGACTTCAGGTTGTGATTCTGTCAGTATAGAAAAAGATTTTAAATTAAAAAAAATCATGGGGATCACTTAAGTATTCTGCAGAAGATGTGGTAAGTAGCAGTACCACTTGCCTAAAGGTCCTGGGCTCCCTGTCTAGTAGAGAGCTGTAAAAATAGCTATGCTAATAGAATTTGTTTTCTCCCTTATTTTGAAAGATGTAAATACACCTTTTTTATAGCTCAAGAGCAAGGGTAAGATGAGAATTAGGTAGTGATGTTTTACAGTTGTGTGTTAACTTCTTTATATTGTACCATGGTGTTTCTGAAAGATAAGGTCAGATCTGCAAAGAGCAGATGACTCCCCTTCAAGTCAGGATTGGAGGGGGTCAGGTATCTGAATTCAAGAGCTGATAGCACCAGTCACTGATAGATGTCCAGGACCTCCACACGAACAGGAATTCTGTTCCCAGGGCTGGCAGTCAAAACAAGTCTCAGTTAATCTAGTAGAAATATTTGGGCTAATAGGCATACATAATTCTTTCCTTTTTTTTTTCTTGTTGCTTTGGAAACCTTAAGGGGTAAAGGTGAAAAACTTTGAGGAAAAAGTAAATGCTTACTGGTTATGCTTGTGGTAGAGCTTGTCTTGTGTGCACTGCACAGTTCCAACTGTCAGGCCACACTTAGAACCTAGAAAACTGAGAAGCAAGAATAGATGGGTATTCTGTTAGTTAACTGCTTTCTACGAGGCATTTTAATGTCTCTTAGTGGCATGACTGAGTGCTGGACTGTTGAAAACAGTTTGCACATGAAATGTGTTCTGCAAAGGAAATAATTATCTTTTTCCAGCCTTAGTATTAAATAAAGGAGATGAGGGACATAATGTTAAGCTATAATTGACAGATGGCAAAATTGGTTCTTTGATCTCTTTATTAGAGATGAGTACTGAAGCAGAACAGCAACTTCTCCATGATGCTAGAAATGGAAACGCTGAAGAAGTTAAACAGCTGTTGGATACCATGGACAAAGGAGAAATAAGCTTTAATATCAACTGTAAAGGTTAGTAACCTTCCTCAAATGCTTGTAAGCTCACTGTTGAAGTCACACCTAGTGAAACTTACTGATAATACAATCTTTCTTTGAAGTGTTCAGTGGAGTAATAAAAAGCCACTTAAAGAGCTGCTTTTATCCTGTGACTTAAGGCCATAGGTGCATACAGGAGAGATCACAGAAGCAGAGTACAGAAAGTTGTAGTGTACAGAAAACCTCAGAGTAATTTGCAGAAGCTCAAAATGTCAACAAAACAAGCAGCTCTCTTTGCCTGTGTTCATTCTTATGCCAACTTGGGAGCTTTAACGCTAACCAAAACAGCCCGTGGTGCCAGGGAGGTAGAGAGGACTGCACAGCAGGTTACCTCAGTTATTTGTGCTCCACTAGGTATGATAGTTGATATTTTTATTTTTAAAAATTTTTTTTAGGCCTGTGTTTCATTATCACATAGTAGGAGCAGCTCCAGCTCTTACCACGTGCAGTAATGACTGGAACAAATGTGTCCTTCTTACCATTAGGAGCATATTGGGTTACTTGCAAAAAGCAGGTGAAACTGACAGTCACCTGTGTCTGGATCCTTGGCCGACAGGAAAGTTTTGTCTGTGCCTAAGCTAACATAGTTATGGCTATAAGCAACTTGCTTCCTGAGCATTGCAGCCTCTAACTGGGGCTAGATTTGGAACCTTGCTAGCAGTTGCAGGCTGTTCTATTTCTTTATTCATTTAGTAGCTTTATATTTCTCTTTATTTACGTGGGTTTTTTTCTGGTTACTTCAAAAAAAAGTTGCTGTGTATCCCACTCTTTCCCCAGAGCTGTTTGTTCAGCATTTAACTGTCAAGCAGCACTGAGTAGATAGCAATGCAGTGAGAGAGGGGGGAGAGCAACTGTGTCTCCTCCCAGCCATGGCAGAAGGAGCACTTTGCCCTAAAGAGCAGGGAACCCTGTTATCTGAACAAGCTCTATCCCTTTAAAAAGCACTATCTTGCTTTTAATAATGAGTTTACTCATCCTTTGGTTTGACTACTCAGCCATGCCTGTGTTTTCACAATAGTTGATGTAGTCACCTCCGAAAAACAAGTTGTAAACAGCCAACCCTTGCTCCTTCATCTTCAGGGAGGGACTCCATAGTTTAAAGGAGAACTAGACAGACCTTGATGGAGCTGAAGTCTTCCACGGTCTCAAGTATATCCTCTGCAAATATTCATGATGTTGTGTGTAGTACATCAACAGTTGGAATAAAAGTATCTTAAAATTCAAGTAACAGTACCCATGAATAAGTTGATGAAGTGCTTGGAAGGTACTGCAGGACTTCTCAGATGTGTCCTTCAACATTATCCAAAGTCAAGAAAGCGTAACGAAATGGCATCATCATCTGCAGTCCTGTATGACATCAAGCAACTGGTCTCTGGTCAGTGTGCCTGCTCCAAGACAAGTGTTAGCACTGTGAAAGCCTGCAGTGTAGAAGAGACTTGGAAAAGATGTGCTTAGCTGTTACTCTCCCAGTTTAGCAATACGTGGCCAGCCAGCTAATACATGCTTGCTAATAGGAGGTGTAGGAAGCTAGAAGGAGTGTGCTGGTGATATCTTAGGTTAAACAATTCTTAATATGGAATGTATACACAGGGAAATCCCTGCTTTCTAAGTTCTGATTCATCTGTATGCTGGAGGACAAACAAGTGTAACTGAACTGTTCTCTGGGGGAACTGTTCTGGTTGTGTGAGACTTCAGAGTTAATCTCCTCTTCTGCAGTCACTTGTTAGATCCTACCTGTTTCAGTCACTGCTCCCATAGGGCTCTCCCCTGGAAATAGTCTCGGGCAAATTCAGGCCAAACAGCCTCTGCAGTGTAACCACCCCTGCTGTTCAGCCTCCACACAGCAAAACTGCTGTCTTGCTACCAGTCCTGATCAGTTAGGTACTGCCAGATAGTAATTGTGTAACCACACGGTGATTAACTAAAGTACAGGCTGTAGACTGTAACAGACCTTTTGCTACCCTCAAATCTTCCTCCTCTTCCTTACAGCCTCTTGTCCTTCTGTCGTTACAGTCTGTACAGTCAGATGTTCCTAGAGAGTCAGGGTAGGGGGAATGTCTTCAGTGCTGCAGCAGTTCTTTCAGGGCTTGTGTCTTACATGGCTATGACACTTGGCTGTACTTCTATCCCCAGGTATTTTTATCCCTGGGAGCTAGTGGGAGGCTGTACTGGAGATAAACTTCCCTGGAGCGAGCCCTGGGAGACACAAGTCCAACACATTAATGTGCCCGGGTGTCACAGCCTGCTTTCAGTACCTTGTAGAACCTGTCTTGTCTTTCCAAGGCTGAGCTTGTACCTGAGGCTGTGCTCTAGGTTCACAAGCTGTGTTGTGACTGGATTCTAGCCAGTCATCACCTGCAGATAAGCAAGACTTGTTTGATGAGAATCCAGCCAAATGGTGTGAACTTCCATTTCCAGCTTTTTCACCCCTCTGACTTCAAAAGAAGGTATCCACATTAAACCAGCTCTAAACCTGGGGTTCATCCAAAGACATTGTGCTTTCTAAGGCTGTCTATGTTGGCTTATTCTCCTTAAATGTAAGAAAATAGAATGTCTAGGACTTTGCAAAGTAAGAAAGCTGTAAAATAAGGTCAATGGTCAATAGTGTGTTATGGCAGAATACACATTTGAGTGACTGCACAGTGGCCTAGCAGACCACAGCCAGCAAATGACCCTGTCCTTTGTCTCCATTCTCTAGACTTTAAGTCTCAAGTGTTACCAATTGAGTTAACTGGAATCAAAACAAAGAACTGGGTGGGAGGGGTAGGGGAATTACTGTTTTGTTATTGTGTTTATTCTGTTTTCTTATCCTTACATTCTTCTCAGTGTAATGATTTCCTTGTTTAAAGTAATAATTTTAAAGAAGTGCAAACTCCTGCGGTCACTTGAAGAGAATTAACAAGCACCTTGAGCTCAAGAAGTAACTGGCCAGCTAACAGCAGAAGTGCAAACATTCAGAGTGGATGTAGAACAAGTGCCTGTGGCACTTTATTCCATAAGAACTACAAATCTGGACAGGTTTCTGATTTATTTTTTCATGACTGAATTGCACGGCGGCAGCACTGTCTTGGCACTGTTGTAACTAATGACTGTCTTGGGCTAATTGTATCCATCCAGTGCAGCTCAGACCTCTTTTGTGTTCTTTGAAAGAACCTTCTTCCCTACTAAACTGATGGATGAATGTTGTCCATTTAGTATGTTACCCAGCACAGGCAGCCCCAGAGTTAGGGATCATCTTGTCTGGTACTTCAGCCCAGCAGTCACGTGGGGCAGAAGCTGTCTAAGCCAGACTGACGAAGGACAGACAGTAAATCTGGAGTTGGAACCATGGAAGAAGTCGAAAAACAGAGAATCAAATAACAGAAGAAATAACTGATAAAGGGCAGAAAAATTAGCTGGAAACAACTGTAAGAAATGAGGAAATATTTCAGCTGTAAACCACATTCTAACCTTAATTTGTAATAGGAGAGCAGAAAAAATTATGAACTTGCCAGACTAGCAGTTCTCTTTTTTCCCTTGTACTATTGGCTTGTCTCCTCAGGGCAGACTTATGCTGTGTATGTTCCAAGCCTCAATGCTTGAGGATACATGAAAGGGGAAAACTTAATGGTGACAGTAATTTCAAAACCTTTTCTAATGCCTTATTTTCATTTTACTTCCAAATACAAAATGATAGCTAAAAGCTATCGTGGCACTCGGAATGCTGTGGGTCTGTTGCTTAGTAAAAACAAAGCACAAACCTGCTCTGCTTAATACAGTTGGGTGCTAGTATTAGAAAATAACTTGTTAATTTACTCATCTCTAGTATTTTAATGTCTTGCTTTTAAAGAAGTGATTGTAGGATAGGTCTTGAATGGCCTTTGTACAGCCAGTCCTCTGGGGCACGCTTTAAATGCTCTTTAAAGCATAAACCAGTTTCCTTTGCATGGTCACTTCTGTGCCTGCTTCCTGCCTGTACTCACCATTCCTGCTGAGGCTCAGAGCTGCAGACTGCACATGAGTTTGAGTGCACAGAGACTTCAAATCACAATACTCCTAAGGCTATCTTTATTAGCAATTAGCACCAGCACAAGACAGCAAACCCCCCTAACGCTAGGCCATCCCACCCATTTTGGTTTTCCTCTTCTGGTTTGTCCTACCTCTCATTTGTATGCAGGGAATAAAATCAGGTAAAGGGTTTTTTAATAAAAAGTGTGCACTTGCATGTGCTGTTTTGATAGTGAATGAAAGTAACTGAAGCATCTTGCTACTGTTGAAGAACAAGGTATTCCATGAAAACAACAGTTTTATTCTCCATCAGATTCCATTACTTTCTCTTTTCAGAAGGGTTTTGTAGATTTGAATCTAACATGCCTCTAACTGCATCCCAGTTGGATTCAGGTGTTGTGAATAGTATCAGTGGTCCAGCCTCCATGCTCCTGTTACTGTGAGGAAGACCAGCCGTGCCAACCTCCAAAAACACAGCAAGATCTTTTTTCTGCATTGTGTGACCAAAACTGATTTTACCTGTTTTGTGTTTTAGGCAGAAGCAAATCTAATATGGGTTGGACACCTCTTCATCTTGCTTGCTACTTTGGACATGCTGTTGTAGTAGAGGATCTGCTGAAGGTATACTTTTACTTGCCTATGTATGTAAGGCAGAAAATTCTCTGCTATGCTAGAAGCAGTATTTATTCAAGTTTTTGTTATAGAGGAAAGATGACTTTGTAGAGAGTCAGAGCTTATCTGCTTAAACAGAGAACTGGTGGTTAAAGCTGAGGAATGAAACAGTTGTGATATCATGGTCAGCCCAGTTTGCAAGGACCCAAACCAGTGACACTGGCAGTCTGTACAGCAATGTAGAGCTGTTATTGTGAACAGTGTTTACAGCTACCAGCACTTTAACTTTCTTGTGAGGAAGTGTGTTTGTCTGACTAGCTGACTGTAGGAATTGATGACCCATGGTGTACATGTGGTATGTATATGGTATATAGGTATGCACTTGTGAAAGCTTCAGCCTTGTTCAAGCTTAGTGGATACCTGCATATGGTGAGCCACATACTTGTAATGCAAATTGCTTCAAGGGCCTGATCGAGCTTCCTCTACTACATAAAGTCTATAATTTAGGTAATTTCATTCACTGAATTGTAGAAAAGGCTGAAGTGTTTCAAATTCAAATGCAAACCAAAAATAACTAAATCTCTGCTACCTAATTCTGTGTTGTACATAGAAGTATCAGCAGAATTCTGTGCAAAGTAATTTTTTTATGTTCCTTTCCAGGCAGGCTAACATAGTTAGACTCATTTCTTTATAACATCTTTGAAATAATGAACTTTGTGATGACCCTTGAAATGATCTGTTGTCACAGCTGACCTATTTGTACCTTCCATAGCCACATCTGCACTGCATTTGCAGTTGTTTGACAGAGTTGTTTTTTTTTTTTCTCTCAGAGTAGCTTCAACCACCCCTAACAGTGTTAGACCCTATTCATGTCTGAAAGATGTTGCTGTAGATGGCAGGAGCATGCTAAACAGCCTCAAATACAATGGTAGCTCATCTAGACCTGAATTTCATTCAGAATAAAGGCTACTGGCTATTATCATGACTGAAGCAGGAAACTGAGCTTTGGTCTACACACCTGCTCAGTAGCTAAGGCTGCTCTCAATCCAAGAGAGCTACTTAAAGCAAGAGGTAAAGTTCTGTCAATGCATTTGTCAACACTTTGAAGGTCGAAGGAGTATATGCTACTTTGTGCTTTCTTCTTTGCCAGTAGGGTATTATTTAAGCAGTAAGTTGAATAATAAAGGAGACTGTGCACCTCTGAGAGTTAGTGTGTCTGCACTGGTGCCTAGATTTTGTGCTCAAAGAGCTAGTGAGTGAGAAGCATTAGAAGAAGAGCTCTGGAACTAGAGTCAGGTTCATCAGTTGCCTTTAGGCAGGCAGCAGTGACCTGGCTAAATAGTGTGATCTAAACTTATGGGATAAAGTTAAATATGTGCTGCCTTCTTTCTGAGCCTTTGAGAGGTTAGGTAAAGGGATGTAGAAGAAATGCTTAAAGAAGGACAGGATTTCTTGTGTTCCTGGAACATTGCCTCGTGCAGTGTGGCAAGCAGGCTTCCTTTCAGAGAGCAGGTATGGGGTGGAGATTGTGTGACAACAGGGAGAGCTTCAAGACCAAGGGTGAGGAAAAACCAAGGGAGAAGAATGGTTGAGTTTTGGATGATACCATTTCAGTGTTGACACAGAAGTTTTCACTTCAAGTGAAAGAATGGCAAGAGGTGCCTAGAAAGACCAGCACTTGTTAAATCAGGAGCACGGGGAGGCTGCTACTACTGTGTGTACATCTGTAATATATGTATGCATGTTACATGGTACAAATGCAGTTCTTTCATGAAGTTTTATTGTTTGCTTTTTTTCCCCACACCCCCTCCAAAAAAAAAACCCCAAAACCCAACAATAACAACAGAAACAAAGCCACCAAAAAAAAGACCAAAAAGCAACCAAATAAAAAAAAAAAACACCACCACCCTCATCCCCTGTGTTAAGAAGGTGTATGGAAAATAAGTTTAGAGTGAGGGAGGTGCCTGGAAAAGATGCAGGAGGCTTTTATTTTTTGCAGCACTTTATAGAATGCTGGTTCTGAACTGTACACATGGACTTTGTTGCTGTTTCCAGGATGGCTGTGCTGCAGTTCTGATCTGATTTGCCACAAGGCCTGTGTTAGTGTCCTGTCCTCCCCTTCCCCTCAGTCAGAGGCAGTAGCTGTGTAGTTCTTGCTGAAGGACATTCAGATGTCTTGTGGTCTTGCTGTTTAGGCTGGTGCTGATGTGAATGTGCTGAATGACATGGGGGACACTCCTCTCCATCGTGCAGCTTTCACAGGACGCAAGGTAATGTACATTGGCTTTTCTTTAAGCCTCAGTTGTAGAATTAAGGAAATACTAGTGATCTTATCACTTCCCAAGGATGTTTTTACAGTGTCTAAAAATGACTTATCTGTTTTGGTACAGTGTGTTCAAAAGGACTAGGCACGTTGCCTAGCTGGTATTACTCTGTCCAAAACAATAACATGGTACAATTATCTTTTCTGGAAGATGGGAGAAGACTGATCCAGAAGGCTTCTGGAGGGAGGGAAGAATAAATAATAGAAATAGATGAGGATGCACTGGTCCATTTGGTTTCTGGAAGTGCTGTTTCTTCACAGAAAGTAGAAGTAAAGACCTTTTTATCAGCCTGTAATGTGACACTATTCTGATTGCTTCTCACATGCCACCATCATTCCTAAACTAGCAGTATGACCTCTTGGCTTTTCTGAAGGAGTTACTGCTTTGGCTCTTCTCAAAAGAGCCAGTCTTACTATTTTGGCTGTCATATTCAACATTCACACTGGGTACACTACCTTTGAAATCAGAGTGGGGCTCTTTTCCGCTAGAAATAATTTCCTGTTGGCTCCTTCAGCCTGACTGACAGGAGAGAGAAGGCTGCAGTTTGTGCCACTCTTCAATCCCTTCCTGTCATAAACCAGCAGTGGCAAGAAGCTGTGACACAGCTCATCTTACAGGATGTCAGTAGCTGGAGAGCTCGATCGTGGCCTTGCTGTTAGAGATAGATAAGCAGTGGTTTTCAAATTGTTTTCCAGGAGGTGGTGATGTTACTCTTGCAGCATAATGCTGATACTTCTATTGTTAATGGGAGTGGAGAGACTGCAAAAGAAGTTACTCATGATAAAGACATAAGGAATATGTTGGAAGGTAATTTTAATAGCTCATCATCTGCTTGGTTTTATTATTTTATTTTTTTCAACACTTGTACATTCTAAAACTTTCTTTTTCTACAAGTTACAGAGCTCAGTTAAATTTTCTCTTTAAACTTGGTCATTAGAAAGAAAAATAAGTAGGTTTTCATTCTTTTCTGCAGTACTGACAGGTTTAGTGTTTGGGTTTTGGGTTTTTTTTAAATCCCCAATATGTCCCCAAGTGACTGGGAGAATTGAGTATCGTGATGCAAACAGTGTTACTCAAGTACCTGTTTCAGCCCTGCTGGGGTAGTCCTTGCTGTGGCTCTGAATGGTACATGGCACCCAAAGCCTCACTGGAAGAGGGAAAACTCCAGACTAGTAAGTGACTTTGTGTCAAAAAAGCAAAATTCTGAACAGTTATAGAGGTGACCCAGCTTTGGATCAATTTTAGGTCTTAGAGGTTATGTCAAAAGGCAGGGGAGGGTGGAAAGTAAGACCCCTTCCCCTCATTTCCTGCATTAAGTGAGGGAGATGGTGCCCAAACACTTACATAGGCTCACTTATAGTTTTGGAGAGTTCAAGGTCTGTGCTGCTGTCCTGGTGTTAAGATGTGATTGCCCTAAACACTGCTGCAGCTTTGTGTCCAGTACCACACACAGAGTGTGCATGGGAAAAGTGATCTCCTCTGGTTCTACATTCAAGTGCACAGGTAACAGTCCTTTCCACTGCTCAGCTGCTGGGTTTGTACAGAATAACCTTTCTGTAGGATGAGAGGAATGAGCAGAAAAAAAACCTGAAAAGCACATGGGGAGGATGGAGGTGTTGTGTAGGTCCCTGTTTCCCCTTTGACTAGTAGGTGGAGTTGGGAGTGTTTAATATATTTATATGCTCGTGTGTAGACACACACATCTTGTCAACTATTACATGTCTTGAACATATTTTTGCTCTGATATAGATTTTTTTTCCTTCTATAAATATTCCATTTATACCAATACCAAATAAATAATACTGGAAACTCTTGTTTCTCTAGGCTTGTCTTGACAGAGCTTCTAGAATGCTGTAGTTTTTATGTACTTGGAACTGGATTGAGACTTACCTTACATTTTGTCTGTGGGTTGGGTTTTTTCTTTTGTTTAAATAGCAGTGGAAAGGACACAAGAAAGGAAACTGGAAGAAGAACTCTTAGGAGCAGCGAGAGAGGGGGAGACAGGGAAACTGACTGCCTTGGTAAGAATTTGAGTGCTTTTGTGTCAAGTGACAACATGCAACATAAGGCCTTGCATTTCATAGTGCTGTGACTACAGAATATTAATGTTGTGCTCCATGTTAGGTTGGTAAGGTGATGAACCCTCAAGGACTTTTGCAGCCTCCTTTATCTTGATGATTTTCACAAAAAAAACCCTGTACTACTGTAGCACAACTGCCTGGAAGAGATAATTCAATGGTGGATAATTCTCTGGGCCTTTTAATTGGACTTCAGACCACATATTTTTTTTCCCTGCTTTTCCTGCATGTACTTTAACTTTCTAACTGCTGCTTCTGTTGAAGGTTCTTGACAGCAGATGGTAGTGAGGGGTTCTGTGCTCTTCTTCTGTCAGGATTCTCACTAGATCACAGTATGTTTTGATACTAAAACCTAGACCTTCAGCAGCTGAATATTAACTTGGGCTTTTTAGTCTACCTGAGGCAAACCCAGTGTGTTCTTCCTGTGAGTTCTCAAAAATAGACACTTATTGAAGTGATCAGAGAGATTTTTATCTCAGTCAGTTGATGAAGGAAAAATTCTTCCAAATCTTGCCTTGTAACAGATGTAAGCTGCTGACAGCCTAGGCATGCAGCTCAAAAGGTGTGGAGGCAAGAAATAAGGAGGCAAAGATAACAGCTGGTCAGAGCTAAAAGTGTAGTATTTGACCTTGCTATTAATGAGGTTATACGTCCACAAAGTGGCTCTTTTTGACTTTTGTTCTCCTTTCATCTGAACAGTAAATAACAGCTGTAGCAGTTCATCCTTTCTAGGACTATTTCTGAAGCACTTTTGAGGTGGTTACTGAAATTGTTGCCAGGGTAATTCAGTCATTATGGAGTAGTTCCTCTAGGATGGCAGATGGTTAATGCAGAAGGCTTGAACTGATGCACTTGTGACTCTTGTCTCTTAAGACAGCTTAACTTTACAGTAGCTTCTGTTAAGGCTGTCAAATCTGGCTTGGAAGCTTAACTGTAATGGGTGATTCTGCTTAGAATGGGCTGGGCTGGAAGGGACATTCAATGACCATCTAGTCCAGCCCCATGTACACATCCAACAGCCACATCTTGAGTGAAGTGTAGGGCTATTGTAGTGGGGCTCATAGTGTCTTAATGACTCTTCTCTTTGGGGTCAGTTTCTCAAAACATTTATATTGTGTCCAAGTAAAACCCTTTTTTTTTTAATCTTCCTGCTCTAATGCAAGGTCCCAGATTAGTTTTGACTTCAGAATGCAGCAAAACAGTTTGTGTAGCAGACTGCCTGTCCTAGGAGCTGCTAAATGGCCTGGGATAGCTCTGTCTCTGAGACTGGCAGGACTGCTGCCCTTCTGTACAAAATTCTTACTCTCAAACAGGCTGGCCACACAAACTTCTGGATTTACCTGGCCTGTGTTAGCTTTCAGACTGTAGCTGGGGGTCTTCTACAGAGTGCAGTAGATTTTGACAGTAGAACCAGACAAGGCCATTCTAGCAATATATGATTGAACTGCAACACTGGGAAACTGGCACTGTGCAGCTGAGCAGGATAAATGTTTATGTTGTGTGGAAGGGGGATAGAAAGCAAGAAACTAATTGTTATAGTCCTTGCCCTTCTCATTGCACTTCCTACTTGCCAGCTCTACACTGAAGCATCCTAGTTATGAATAGCTAACTTTCAAGAGCATGAATGTGGCATCTAGAGAGGAAGGGAAAACTCAAAATATTGTGTGTTTTGGTTTTTGTTTTTTTTTTTCCTCCAGTT
This sequence comes from Chloroceryle aenea, assembly GCA_013399075.1. Lineage (NCBI taxonomy): Eukaryota > Metazoa > Chordata > Aves > Coraciiformes > Cerylidae > Chloroceryle > Chloroceryle aenea. Next base: position 79,334 of record VWZY01013677.1, on the reverse strand, counting down.
GAATAAGCCCAAACCACCTGATATCAACTGTACTGATCAGATGGGGAACACACCCCTGCACTGTGCAGCATACCGTGCCCACAAGCACTGTGCATTGAAACTGCTGAAAAATGGAGCAGATCCTAAAATAAGAAACAAAAATGGTGAGTACCAAATGAAGTATATCAAGTGTTAAGAGGAGACAGAAATTGAGCAGCTTCTGTAGCTGTGTGGTCAGGGAAAATCATACGGTGCTTTATGAGCTTTGTGTCTCTCTAAAGGAAGCCCAGCGCTGACTAAATTGCAAGTGACTTAAGAACTGTAGCAAAATACTTCTCATACATGCTTTTATTATTTTCCAAACTTAGACAGCAGGTAATTTTTCTAGAAATGGTTGTCTTGAACATGAAGTGTGCCTGGCTTTTGTTTTCTTGATGCTAAACACTGGACACGGGTAACAAAAAAGTGGTGATTGAAGATGTGACCCAGACAAAGTGACTCCAGAGGAAGGCTGGCAATGAAAGCAAATCCAGGAAAACTTTATGCTGATGTTATGCTAATTGTGTACTTGTTATCTGATTTAAAGGTGCCTCTCTTGATATTGGTGAAAGTTCTAATCTATATTACATCACTGGAGAGGTAAAACCAAACCTTAAGTAAGAGCAGGGGCTTCTCTGTATCTCTAAGATCTGTGAAGTCTTCTGCCCGTGAGTAGCTTATGTTCCCCAATTCCAAGTAAACGTAGGTGCTTGTGGGACTAAAGTTTAGTGGGTAAATAGTGTTTTTAGTATTAACACTTTTAAATAGTGTATTTTTAAGTCCATCTAGGTTTATTTGCATCACATTCTCATGCATCATCTTGGTTACTAAACAGATCAGACTCCCCTTGATCTAGCCCAAGGTGCAGAAATGAAACTGATACTTGGAGGTAAAACTGGAAAGGTAAGAACTTTTGTATCAATTTCAACTGCCAAGGTTGTTTAGTTGAAGCTACTCCTACATGAGCTTTAATTTCTCTGCAGGTTATCAACAAACCCCTGAGGAGATATGAAGGCTTCCTGTGGAAGGTATATCTTATAAGCTATTTTAGAAAGGAATTAAGATCTCAAAGTGTGTCCTTTTTGGTACTTAAATGAGAGTTGATGAAGGAACTTTTCAGTAATACTTTTGTTAAATGACTGGACTTTCATGTAGTGTGTTGGATAAATCAGAGAGGCTGGCGGGGGGGAGCAGGTTCACTGCACTCTGATCTTAACCTCCATCCTTAAAATATCTCTCCATTTCTTGCTGATTTTTGTGGCAAAGCTCCACCGTGGTGAGGTTTTGTTCATTGTCTCTGGTGGGAAAGTTGTTTCTGTGGGGTTTCTTTTGTTGTTGTTTTGTTAGTTGTGTTTTTTTCTTTTGTCTTTAATCTATGACAAATAATTTGCCCCAAGTTCACCACCTTATGGAAATTTCAAAATTTAGAGGGAGGCTGTCAGTCAAGTAGTCATTTAAAGCCTGCTTTGCTTGGATACTAAAGTGAATCTTTTTTCATTGCTATTAAAAAATAAAATTCTTATTCATTTCAAAGATTTCATTAAGGAACATAAATTGAAGTAGTCTTCAGTGTAAATTTTCCTATATATTAACTCACAATTGCAATATAAGGAACTGGTTTTAAACCAGCACTATGTACTAAAGGTTGTGAAAGTTAAAGCATCCTAGTTGTGTATCCCAGTGTGTTTGGTTTCCTGTTTGATTTTTATCAAGTACAACTGTGGCCAATCAACAACCACCATACTATTAAAAAATGCAGCATTTTAAAATTCCAGTTCTTGCTGAATAGCAGGCTCAGAAATAAACCCTTTTGAGTTTAGTTTTTAGAAAAAAAAACAAAAACAAAACCCTGAATAAGACTTTAATTGCAAAGTATTCTCAGGTTGCTGTGATCACTGAGATATGACCTAAAATGTTTGCCTAAGGGCTGCCACTTTTATGTCATAGCCTTCAAGCTCTCAGCCTTCCTAGGAGCAGTAACTCACTGGCTGTTAATCTTACTTGGCCTTTTTTGTTGTGGTGGGTTTGGTTTTGTTTGAGTGGGGATGGGGTTTTTTGTCTTTTTTTTTTATTTGTTCTGTTTAGTTTTGTGTTTTGCTCTTTTTTTAGAGCTCACGATTTTTTGGCTGGAAGCTCTACTGGATAGTTTTAGAACATGGAGTCCTTTCCTGGTATCGGAGGCAGTAAGTTCTGTGGTTTTAAATTTCTGAGAAGTGATTTAAATATTTCCTATCTTGACTTGATTTCATTTCTTTCTCTTTCAAAGAGCTGATGCAGTAAACAACGATCATCGTCAGGGATGCAAGCACCTAACCCAGGCCATCTGCACGGTAGGAAGCAAAACGACTTGTAACTGCTGGGGGTTTGTGCTGGGGTTCCATACCTAGGCAGTGAAAGCTTTGCTAGTATGGTAAGAGTGCCTTTGTTATAAAAAAGGAAAGAACTTGTGCTGTTGCAAGAAATACAGGTTCTTGTCAAGCAAAGTATTCTTATATGTAAAGCAGCCATAAAATTCTTTCGTGTCTTTCCAAAGTCTTGAAGATTTAAACATATGTAAGGCTTCCTAAAAGCAAGCATCTTCTGTTGTTCAAAACAACTCTTTGGAGCATGTGATGGAGAATAGCAAAGCTTAGTTCCTCCTGTAGCTGTCACTGGGTACTTGCGACTGGTGGTGCAGCTGCTCTCGGCTGGACAACTGATCAGTTCTGAAGGTGACTTTGGAAGGGGCCACCAGAGGGCAGAAGAAAAGCAGATCAGGTGCCATGGGATCATTTCAATACTTTTTTTCTACAACTAAACTGTCCTAGTTCTGCAGATTGGCACCACAAGATGCATTCAACTACAGTTATATCCTCTTACTATATGAAAAGTGACTCTTGCTTTTCTGTATCTACAAGTTTCCTTAACACTGGTTATCTTGCACCACTGCTGAGATTACTTGATTCTGACAGAAAAAAAACAATGCAAATGTAATAATTTGACATAAGGAACCTTTATATTCTCATGTATCATGTCAAGTGGAAGACAGCACACTGCAAAACTGTTCTGACCAAGCTTTTCTAAACTGTAGTTATCCTGCATTAAAGCTGAGGCAAAAATTTCAGAGTAAGCAAGGTAGAGAGTTACTCTTAAGGTTTTTTCTCACTGATTCATTATACTAATGGTGTTTTCTCTATCTTGCTTTAGGTAAAATCTACAGACAGTTGCTTCTTTTCTGTCAGATGTTTTGATGACACTGTTCATCGCTTCAAGATTCCTAAAAACAGCCTCCCTTCTCAAACTAGAGAGGTAACAATAATGACTTTCTCAGAGGCTTTTAAATGTAATAACTTCTTTAATTAATAATTTGCATACTGCTCCCTATGGGTGCATTAGCATGGGCTCAGTATCTTGATCACTGGGACATCCGAAGTGGAGATTCTGAAACTTTTAGAGTGACTACAGAATAAACAGCAAAACTGGACAGATTGTTATTCTCTTTAAAAAGAAAATATCACCTTGTTTTCCATCTCTGTGCCTGCATTATGTGCTGTAGTTTAACTTCCTCTTTAACTTCTCCATCCGATAAACTTCTGTTGCAATTTCCTTCTGTTGCACATTCTTTCATAGTTCATTATTCTGAACCAAAGGAAGTTTAATGGTACATTCTACTCTTAGCCATTCTCCCAGATGACCTAATAAATTAACTTGTGTTTTCTTAAAAGATGGATCTGAAACAAGAGCATTATTTTTTTCTTGTCAGTTATTTGTAAAGTAGTTACTAATGGACTTCTATAGGTGTACTAACTAGAGATGAAGTAGGGGTGGAGGCAACTGGAGAATGCTGTGTACATGAGGTGCAGGCATACTGAAGGTTGCCCAGCAAAGGGCCACTGAGGTGTTTGATGGCACCAGAGCATCTCTAGTACTAGGAAAGGCTGAGAGAGCTGGGACTGCTCAGTCAGGAGGAGAAGGCTCGGGGGGATCTTGTCAATATATGTCAGTACCTGAAGGGATGGTGCAAAGAGAAACGGAGCCAGGCTGTTCTCAGTGGTGCCTGGTGACAGGACAAGAGGCAATGGACACAAATGGAAATACAGGAGGTTCCCTCTGAGTGTAAGAAAAACAATGTTAGGGAGACTGAGCACTGGCACAGACTGCCCAGAGAGGTGGGGTCTCCAGCCTTCTGAGATATTGGAAACCCATCTGGACATGGTCCTAGCCAGCCAGCTCTGGGTATCTTGGTTTGAGAGGGGGAGGTTGGACCAGATGGCCTCCAGAGGGCCACACCAACCTCAGCCACTCTGATTTGATGGTCAGGAAAGGAATCTACCTCTTAATTATGTAAGTGTTTGAGGTGGTGTACAGAGCTTGTCATGCACAAGAGGCAGACTGTCACAGGGACTTTGCTGTCTGAACAGAGATCCAGAGATGCAAATTCCATTCCCTAGGGTCTTTTCTTAATTGATGCAACTTTTTTATGTGACCTTGGATAGACTGAGTGGTGGGTAAGATTTGTGCTTACAGTTGAATCAATTAAGTCTGCAGCAGTCTGACAGCAGAGTGTCTCATCTGCAAGAGAGGTTACAATAGACTGAGTGGTGGGTAAGATTTGTGCTTACAGTTGAATCAATTAAGTCTGCAGCAGTCTGACAGCAGAGTGTCTCATCTGCAAGAGAGGTTACAATTTTTAACAATCTATTTTCTGCTTATTAAGGTGTCACATTTGACTAATGAATATCTCGGTCACAAATTTCATTTGTTGTTTTGCATGTATGCAGTTGCCTTCTGGGGATGACATTTGAAGTGTGTATTAACTCTGGGGTTGTTTGCTTTTTTCATTCAGAGCTGGCTGGAAGCAATAGAAGACCACTCTGCATACAGCACTCACTACTGCTCCCAGGAACAGCTGAGTAGTGATGATGAGGAAGATGACACAGTATCTGTTACAGACCTACAAGAAACTCTGAAAGTATGTGCTAGGTACTTAGGTAGCTCACACATCTAGGCAGCTGCATATTGCTACTGTTCTGTGGTGAAATACTTTAGTGTACTGTCAGCTAAAAGGAATGGTTCCTTCATCCTGGGGATGCAGAAATCCGCTTGTGTTTGTGTCATGTGGTCCCATTCGGACTGTATGCATAAAATGGTACCTTTGTAATGGCTACAGGGTTATGTTTTTCAGGTTTTATCAGCTTCTACTGCAAGATAGAAAGTGGCTTGAGACTTTCAGCCAGGAGAGGGAGCCTTGTGTACTGTACTTGGTGACACCCAGGGTGGAGCTAACAAAGCTGACCTTCAGTGAGCTCTGCCTCTCTAAACCAGGCAATGGAATGGCTTGAAAATGATCCTTTAACACCTCGGGTCACATTTGGTGTGTTGTACAGTGGTCGTTCAGACCTGCAATGGAAACGAGTTTTCCTTTAGTTCTAGCATTCAGCCTGTGACTCCTGCTCTTTGCCACACATACACTTCGAAAACCTGTTACTTTGAGGGAAAGTTAACACTGCAACGGAAAAATCTTCACATACCTGAGCTCCAAGTGGCTGGTACTGTGCCTTGTGGTACAAGAAGTCAAGAGTAGCTTATGGCAGATGCACCTGCACTGAAAGACCAAAACTACTCAACCATTTAGAGGAAGGAGTTAAACTCGGAAGTTGTGGTCTGGGGGTTGCCTTGTGATGACTGTGGTCACCTACACACATTATTTGTCAGGGTGCTAAACAGTTCTGATTTACAGTGAATTTTATTTCAAGTACCTGCCCTCTCATTTTGAGAGACTCTGACAGCAGAACAGAGCTGGGAGGACAACTGGGGCAGGCAGTTCCCAGCAGCCTACAGAAGATGCTATTATCTGATAGATCTCTGTCTCCAAGTTCAAATGCAGGCTTGGAGTATGAACTTGGGGTGGCTTCCTGCATGTTGCTGTACTTGCCATACACCAGTTAACCTATACATTTGCTTATTTTGGCCTTAGGTTTGTCAGAGAACAAGCAATGGCTTTTCCTGGATTTTCAAACTTCTTAATAAAGGGGGGGGAGGGGAGGATGCAAAAGTGGTACAAAGAACATAGCTTTGGGGTTTGGTTTGCTATGCTAGTTGAAACAGAAGCTGGTCAGGAATATCTTCTATAGAAATCTTGCATAAGATTCTGCATAAATCTTCTATTTGCTTGTGGCTTCTTAAGATACTTCAAGTAATGTTTTTCAGTCTGTCACTGTGAATCTTTAAGGCTGAATGGTCTCCAAATAAAAAAATCAGTATAGTGACAAGAGTAAACGTACACTGGCCTTGGAACAAGGCACTTCTGAAATAGCTCTCCTTGCTGTCTTTCAGAAAGCACAGGCATGCCAACAAAGACTCAGTGAAGAGATTTCAGACTTTCTTGCAATGGTTAAATCTTTGGATGCTACAAAAGGTAAAATTTATTCTTCTAAAATGTACTTTGTTACCAGGCCAGTCATTTTTGCTTTTAAGCAGTGCATACTTGAATTTCCCAGAAATTAAATCTTCAGGAGCTTGCAAATATGGGACTGTTCTCCTCGTTGAAAAAGACTCAAAGTAGTAATGTAACAGTAATTGCTAAGAATGAAGACTTGAGATTTGGAGAAAGAACTAAGAAGTATGTTGATTGAAAGAAGTATTATTAGTGGCTCTAAATGTAGTGAAACTGCCTTTAGACACGATGCTCACTGACTAGTATTGTAAGAATATAACACAGGGGTTCACTTTCAAGATTTAAAAAAAAAATCTGTGGTTGGTAGCTTATTGCAGAGCATTAGTGTCCCCTGAGAGGTACAAAGTGCTAGCTGTCACCTTCTGGATTTCTCCACAAAAAAAGCCTGTCTCATAGTGAGTAGAAACAGTGAAAGCTGAGGCATGATAAACTAGATGTGAAATCCTAAAGCTATACAGGGAACTGGAGGCATAGTGTGATAGGATATATCCACAGACTCCTGCCATGTGTTTTATGCTGGATTTTAATTTTTTAGGCTTCATGTTAAATAATAACTCTTAAATTGACATGTACCTGGATTTTTTTTGGTGTAACTGGCAAGAAAACAGCACAGGCAACTAGAACTTGTTTAATGTCTTAAACGTGTCCAGAAATTGTTCAGCTATTAAACAGGGAAAGGAGTCCTGCAAGAACATCTATCCATTGCCCCTTTGAACCTGAGCACACACGGTGACTAAAATTTTGGAAGCTCAGATTAGAGAACAAGTTGTTTATCTGTATAAACCCACAGTCTGTAATAGAATTGCAGCTCGGGAAAGAAAAATTCTTCCTCTTTCATGTCTGTGCCTTCCCCAGGAGTCTAAAATGCAGCTTTTCCTGCATATGCTGCTGTGTAAATTACCATGTGGCAGTACCTTGCACTAACTGAATTTTTACCAAATTTTTATTTCACAAAGAAAAGAAAGGCTTCATAATACATAGGAGTGTTTTGTTGGGAAGCCTTTGTAATTAATAATACAACAAAAGTGAGTTCTTCACAAAAACAAACAAACAAAAAAAAAAAACCACAACAGCTTGAAAATCAGGATGAGGAGGATAAATAGGGGCAGTTTCTGTGGCCTCACTCCTCAGACTTGATGACCTGAAGGACCAGTGAGGATGTGGTTGGTCAGTTGTTGTTTGGTTACGTTTTTTTGTGGTTGGTTGTTTTAAATACACAATTTGAGCAACTAAAACCCATAGTCAAGTAAAACCAGATACCATCTCTTTCCTATAAACTGCTGGTCTTAACCAATAGCAGTAATAAGTTCCTATTTTCCTCCCAGTGAATGTTTGTAACTTGATGGGTTGGTGGACTGTTTCCAGGTTCATGTGTAACCTCTGTAGGTCTCAACATAGACTGCTGCAGCTCTCCCAGTTCACACACTTCTGACTTAAAAGTCCTTCCAGGTGAAACTTCTCCTAAAAACTTTTTGAGTAATGCAGAAATGGTTATCTAGGCACCTGAGATTTCAAATTGTCCCCCCAAATGTCTCAACGTGCTGTTCTAAATGGATGTACCTTTGAGATTTTACGTATATTATTTATTAAAGATGTTTCCTGCTCCTGCACTTGGTGTGTTTCCCCCCCCTCTTCTATCTGTTCTTGATAGCTGCTGTAGGAGACTCCTGGTTCTGGTCAGTAGTGAGCTTTGGCATCACAGACACAATTAGCGTGTGGATATGTACTGTGTCTTGTCCTGCTAGCTGCAAAATACATTGCAGAGCTATCACTGCCTGACCTCTTAACCTTCACTGTTGTGATATCAGCTTGAAGCACCTGTGTTCCTAAAGGGTGTCAACCGATCTGAGTCTGCTGCTGCTAAATGCACACTTATTTTAGTTGCAACGAGTATGCTGCCTGAGAGAATGGCTTGCTTGACTTTTGAGGAATTGCAGCAGATTGCAATACTTCAAATGAACTCAGATCCTGAGTTTCTGCCAGCTGGTTTCTTGCTGGTTCTAGACATGTAGCCCCTTCTACACATGGTCACAGAAGTTAGGGTGTGAGGTGGCCATGCTCTTACTCAGGAAATGAGTCTGTGAAAATAGGATCTCCTTCCCCGTTTATTGATCAGTGTCCTTTTAACTCCCCATCTATTTTTCAAACCTACATCTCCAGCTGCACTGTGGTAAGCTTTTTCTCTTCTATACAACACTACAACAGAAGGCAAAAAATGCTACATTTCTCCCTTCAACTTACATTTAACCTGTGCAGTTATCCTTTGTATTTGAATTCTCTCATCTGAAGCTTTTAAATCTTTCAAGGGGTTGAAAGGAGATTTGTTGCTAGTCACTTTTCCAGTCCATTGCTGCCATAACTTGCCTGCCTCTGCTTTCTAAGCCATGCTGAAAGAGAAACTTGATGCATTTGTGAGCTGTTTATACCAGCACTAGGGAAAGGATGCAAAAGAAAGAACTTGGTTTCCCTCAGTGCAGCCCTTTGCTCACACAGATCTAACAGTGCTCCAGCCTCCCTGTAGAATATGAATGTTCTATTTGTATTACTCAAAGGAAAACAAAAAATAATTAAAAGAATCCTGTAGTTTACAATGTCCCCCTAATGCTACTACTCTTGTGTGCATTCAGGAATATCTTCTCCCCTCCTGCAAAAAGTTGATGTGGTCTCTGAAATATCCCAGGAAACATGCGAGGCCCTGGCTGACTGCCTCAACCTATTCACAAGGCAAGAAGGGGTATGTATCGTGCTGTGTGGGTCAATGAAACAGCTGAATAGCTTAGTGTATTGTGCTAGTTCTCTGCTTACCTGTTAAGAAAAAAATATAGGCACTTATAGAACTTGCTATTGTTGGTGAGCTATTCTTCTGTGAGTGGAACATCTGATGTAACCTGTAGAGAAGGAGTAGCAAAGCTCCCCTACAAAAGGCTATCGTAGTATTTGAGTGCTCAGAAGAGACAGACTTTGCTTACAAACTGCTGCTTGTAATGTTCAAACTGAAGGCTTGAATTCAACAAAGCAGTTGCTTTGCTGATTGGGAGGTTAAAATATAGAGAATTTATCTTGTTGGGGTTTTTTTGGTACTGGCTAACTGAAGTGTTTGAACAATATTGCTTCTGAGTTTGGTTTTCAGACCATGTGCTTAGTGGGTGTGCAAATGCTGTCTATTGAACTTCTGCCTTTCTTGGTGACAGATCTTGTACAGTGTTAAACACAATGCCAGCATTCCCTTTGGGAATACATGTCACTCATTAATTCTGGGGTAGGAGATCCAGTGGTTTTCCTCCCCTCTCTAAGGTACTCTAGTACCGTGGAATAAACTCGCCCTCCTGTGCTGTGGTAACGGTCATCGCTCAGGCTGTTGTCATCAGTGAGCTGTGCTTCAGAGGAAGGTTTGTGTTGGTGCTGTTGGTCTTACAGTTATCTCACAGTGAGTTGCAAACACTGGCTCCATTGTCTAAGTTGGGGTTAAGATTTCTCTTTTTTTCCATTCCTTTCCAAGCCTTTTTGTCTCTAGTCACAAGCCTTTTAGACTTGAGTCCAGCTCTAGCAGAGTGGAACAAGAATCGCTGTCCTACATTGATTTCTTTTCTTTTCTTGAAGAAAATCTAATATTAAAGTTGCCAGTTCCATTTGTGGATGAGGGGGAAATTGTTACAACAGTGGGTGTACAGTGTTAGTTAGTATTCCTTAATTGTGTTGGCATCTTGCTTCAAGCCAGACCAAAATAGCTTTGCAGAGTGGAGCATGGTAAAACATATGGTGAGATTGTAACTTCACCTCACTTGCACTCGAACGGTCGCAGTAGGTGTTAGAGAGGCCTTATTTTGATCTGGGTGCAGAGAGAGGCTGAGGTGTGAACTTGAATTTCCACCATAACTAGTGGAATCAGTTGGTCTTGACAAGGAGATGATGTGCTCCTGGAGAGTTTTGTCTTGGCATTTTTAAACCTCAAGCTATTGCAATTCCAGGGTATCGAGCAAGCTTTGGAAGACACCAAAAGCTTGTAAGGGAAATTACAGCAGCAGTCTTTTCCTAGCACTTGAACCATTCCAAAGGGTTCTGTTCCTTGAGCATTACTGTTCTTAAGTCCACAGCATTGGGCTTTGTTGGCTTTTAAGACAGAGCCCCATTCTTTGCCACTGTGTTGATTTCTGATGGTAGTTCTGTTGGCTTTACAAACAGTATGTTGGGTTCTGTAGCCAAGTGAAGGGACCTCAAATGCTTTAATATTTTTTCCAAGCATTTTGAATAATAAAGCTTAACTCTAAAATAAAAAACAATTGTCTAAAATACTCAAAAATACTACATATATATTTTTGTTTTTTTAGTTTGTTTCCCTTCTGATCATGACCTCAATAATGAAGTCAGGGCTTAGGTGTTGGACATGTTTGGGAAGAAGTGCCATGAACGCTCTGCTCTGGCAGTTCATGGGCAATTTTAAGGTAACCTCAGCCAAACTACCTCCAGGAAAAGCTTAACACTGTTACTTAAAACTGCTTTCCTACCTGCCTTGGTGTCTCTGGGCCTCTCTTGCTGGACTGTTAGACTGCAGCTTAGCTTATAGGGATGCCCTGAGAAGACTTGCTCTGAGTGGAGAGGAATGAATTGCTCCACACTACCTGTCAGCTGTATTGTGCATGTCGCATCCAACCTGGCACTTTCTAGAACCAACGTTTTTTTCAACCTTGATACCTTTTTATCTTGCCCCTTTAAGGAGAATTCTTTTCCCTCTAACTTACATTGTCAGCATACCAGAACCCCCTGACTGCCGGAGGAGGAGAGGCTGCCAACTTGAGTTAGGGTAACCCCCCCTGAACACCCTTCTTGCCTTTCAGAGGAGACTTTTTGCTTAGTAGTGCCCCTTGCTCTGCTGTGGGAAGTGAGATGCTTGTGCCATCTGCCAGTGAACCTGCTAATAAAAAAGATAAGGATGCTGAAACGCAACACGAGATAAAGGTTCCCCCCTTCCCCTGGCGTTAGAAGCGGTGCAGGAGCGCGGTAGTTAAACGCTCCATCTGTCCGCGGCTGCTCCTTCCCCCCCAGCCTGGCGTCCCCCATTTGCTGCCGCGCGGGGCTCGGCGTGTGCGCCTTGGCGGTGGCNGGGTGCTGCTGCTGCCGCTGCAACCCGCGGCGGCTTCCCCAGCCGGGGCTCGGAGTCGGTTCCGCGGTACGTGGGGTGCGCGCTGCGCTGGGCTTGGGGCTTTTGGGGTGGGTTTGGTTTTTCCCCTTGACATTGGGATGCACGGTTCAGTGTCGAGCGGAGAAGGTGGAGGCGAGCACAGATACCTTTAGCCGAACACGGGAGAGAAAATCAAAGGTAATTTGATTGCTTTAATCTGAGTATTTGTTGAGGCGTTTCTGTCGGAGCAAGTGCAACTTGAACCGTTCTCTGCAGTGACTTTGGCACAAGGTTAGCGAGTATTGTTTGAAAGCAGGACTTCCCTTGTACTAGTTCCAGCAGCCAGCAGAACCCGCAGTCCAAGAGCAGTTTGATTCTAGTATTTTTATATAATCGGGTGGGTTTATGTAGTTGCAGGAGAAGTTTGACTTAAGATTCTTTGCAGTCTATTAGCTGTGCTAGGTTTCCTGGGAGAGTTTAACACTTCTCTCCAGTACTCGAGCTGCATGCGCTGAAGCTGTATGAAAATAATAGGAAAGGTGTTCTTTAAAGAAATCAGGTTTCGGTTGGGCTTGTGTGTTTGGTTTTTTTTTTTCTTAAAGCTTGTTTTTTCATTAACCAGCTCTAGATAAAGTATCTTGACCCTTGGGAGTTTCACTTTTACCATCAAGGGTTATAATTAACAGTAAATCAAGAGCCTGCATTGCATGAGTTTAGAAGAAATAGCGGTTGTAAACTACCTTCATTTGCACTCTGTGGCTTTGGTCATCTTCCTTTGTTTGTAGGTGGCATCATTAGTAATAATTTGTTTGTGGTTTGGTGATTGTTTTGGTTTTGTGGGTTTTTTTGTTGTTCTTAAAAGGGGATTTGTTCCCAAGCTGCTGAAAAACCTTAACTGTGAGATAAGGAATTCAGAAAATGCTTTTTAATTTCTTGGTTTATGTGAATTTTATACTTGGCTAGGTAGAAATTGTAACAAATTCAGCTTATCAGCTTTACATAAACGTTAAGGTCAAAGTGCTGTGGGTCATAGTCCTTGGATTTAGTTGCTTTACCGTGGTGTTCCAGGCTAACTCTTGCATGCCTGCTGTACTGTAAATAAAAAACGTGCACGCAGTTCAACTAGCAAATACTCATCTTAAGAAGTTCAGTGCACTGCCTTATTTTATTTCCTATTTCTTGGAAGCAGAATTGAATGTCCGGGGTTAGAAGTGCCCGTGTGCGTTCTCATGAAGGAATGCTGGTGTGCTCCTTGGGATACAAACCCTTGTCTTCAACACGTCCCTGGCGTGTGGGCTGGGAGACAACGCATACGCATGGCTGTGACCGCTTGGACCTCTGCCTTACAGGGCTGGGAATGGAGAAGGGGCCTGGAAGCAGAGTCCAGGTGACTCCGTAATGGGACTTTGTATTCTCCATTTCCTTGTGGAGGTGAGAGGAGCAGTGATGGCACTCTGCAGTCAAAGGACAACTATTGACACAGGCAGCCTGAGCAAATCTGTCTAGAAAAGTCCTGGAGTCCATCAGCAGTCTCTTTCTGCTGCCTGGCCATACAGTTGGCTGCATTAACCTCTGTAAGGTCTTGGGAGCCTTTGTTGTGGGTGAGGGAGAGATGAAGAGGTAGTGAGGGACTCAAATGAAATCAGGGAAGCTAAGAAAGAGGCTGATTTCATGATTTCTTAGTTAGGTATGGAGAAGGGATCGTGCCTTGGCTGGCTGTTGTACTAGACCTTGAACCCCAGAGCCCTTAGCCCTTCGAGTCATGGAATCAGTGCCTGTGTTTCTCTGCTTTTCCCTGGTGCTCAGAAACAGGTGACAGCCCTATTTTTTTATTTATTTTTTTTCCCTTTCAGTCGCTGGAGCACAGCAGAGCGATTCTGTCGTCTGTCCTGTTCTGCAGCTCCTGCTGAAAGTAGTGGAAATCAATGCAAGACCTCAGTGTGTCGGCCTGTAGGCAATGACCCAAACAGCTGAAACACTGTTCAGCTTGTAAACGTGGTGAAAGGACAGGAGGACTTTGCAGTCAGCTGATAATTCCTCTGGGCATGGCAAGAAGTGTCTGGTGTTGAGACTTGAGGTGTGTCTGCATCTAGAAAACCCTTCCTGGCTGTACGAGTCTCTTCCTTGACCCTGTTTCTTGCTCTTTGCTCCAAATGAGTAGGAAGGTACTAGAAATACCTAGTGTAGCTTGAATTAGCAAGTTAATTGGAAGGTTCTCCATGCTTAAAGAGGTGCCTAGGTAAAGACTGGTATTTTTCCCTTGGGCAGAAGAGAATGGGATGTAGCGTGTTGTGGAATGATGTAGAGAACGAAGCTGCCAACAGGAAGGTCATCTGGCAGGGTGTTTCTCCTGCTAGAGCACTGGTGCTTCTAGCTGTGGTTTGATGAATCTTGCTGCATTAATTTTTGGGTGTTGTATATGTATGTGTCTTTCCTTTGTGCTAAAGCTCTAAAGTGGAGATCCTCAAACCAGAGGACCTTGGTGGAGAAATGTTTGCAGAGGGCACAGTGTTACCCCTCTGGAAGCATTTTCTTCCTGCCACTGCACTGCAGCCTTACAGACAAAAGCTAACTGCAGGTCTGTGAAGACAACGTCCTTACCAGTACTATGTCAAGGAAGCAGTCTGAAGAATCTGGGAGTTAGGGGAGTTCAGAGAGCTCCCATAGAACTGGGGGAGTTTAAAGAACCTAACTTTTATTTCAGAGACTTTTCTAGAGCAGCCAAGACTGAACAGATTACCAGAGTGGGCAGAGAAACGCAGCAGCCGCCCAGACGGAAGCTGGTTAAAATAACAAATACTGGGATCCCACTCAGGGAAAAGACAAGTAAATATTACTACTTTTCTTTTATAAAAGGGTATTTTGTGTGTTGACAGAATGCTTAAATTTTGAAGCCTTTGATAAGATCCTTGGTCAGGTGCCATCTAGGAAAGGCTTCAGGGTGGCTGACAGAAGGACGCCTGGGTGTTACTGCAGGACAAAAGATGAACGCTGCCGGTCTTTGTAGCACAGTAGGGTCCCAACTTCTTGTTGTTCATGGTTTGTTTTTTTCATGTGGCTTTGTTGTTGCTTTGGGGATTTTCCTTAAGAGTGTGCACTTCAAAAGTGAACCTTTTCCCTGTAGCTGGCGATGTGTTTGAACAGACTATTGGCAGAGTGACAATACTAATTTCCAGTGACAGGGAAGCTACTGCTGACTTGTAGCTCTACGAGCCTGGGTGGAAGCTGGTCACACAACTTGCCTGAAAGCATTCTCCACTCGGTCCCCTATTGCCCAGCTCAGATCACACTGCTAACCTGTTCAGGAGCTTTCCAAAGTGAACTAATGCTTTTTTTCCAAAGCTTGGCTTGTAGATTTTTTTTTTTTTTCCTTGGCAATTGTTAAGCAGTCTTGTGTAAATTAATCTGGAATCCATTCATGAGCCTCTGGGGTGTAAAAACATATTAGTTTGAAATGAGATGCTTTCTCACTGTGCTTCTGCAGCTCCCACTCTGGAGTTTACTTCTGAGGTCTTGGCTGCAACTTGCTCAGGGGCTTTCTTTTGAACGTAAAACTGTGGAGAAAAGGGGCTTAGCTGAAGCTGCAGAGGGAAAAGATCAATCAGCAATCGAGTTTAGTGGAATATTATTTGATGTAGTAAACTTCTCAGATAGGAATTGCCAGCCCTGTTTTCTCTGGATGCATTTGAAAAATGGTGCTGTTGTTTCTGTGTAAGCTCCTGGAGGAACAAAAAGCAAACATGGAACGTGGACATTTTCTTTGTGTTCTTGCTGCTTACTGCTGTGAGGAGGTTGGTTGTTTTCCTCTCCTTCGTGCTCGGAAAGCCAGCTGGAGTGAGAAGGGTGCATGCTCGTATTCTTCCGCCCTTGTGATTTCATAATGGCATGGAAAGCTGCTCAGCTTGTCTTCAGAGTTCTGGCTTAATGCAGATGTGAGGTGTTTGGGAAGAAGGGATGAACAGCAGTTTGAAAACTTGCTCCCTTTCAGCCAGGGTATTGTCAGCTAAGGACTGGCAGCATTGCAGGGGGAAATAAAGAGTGGAGTTAAGGCTGAGCCTCTGTGCATAGCACCACACTTGTGAACTTCACGTTTGCTGGGGTTTTTGCATCCAAGCGTGTGAGAGGTTTGACAGCAGTGACTGGCTGGCTGTGTGGTCTGATTGTTGTCTCAGCTGCATAAAACATCAGGATGCTGAACTGGGTGACTCTGGTCACACACGTTTACTGATTCTGTGGAGATGTGCTCTCCTTCTTGACCTTTCCTACGGAAACTCAGGATTTTAGAATGCCCTTTTTCCTTGTAAAGCTGATAAATGCTAGTTCATTGAAATAATAATAACAAACAAATTCTACACATTTAAAACCCAAACATACTTGTAGCCTGACCAGCACTGGCTGTTTACACATGCTTTGGAGGGAGACAGAATATTTTACTCTTTTATTTATAGTTTGTGTAAAGTTGTTTTAAAGGCCTCGTCCTCAAGTAGCACAAGTAACTTAAGGTTCTGGGTCAAATTATCTTAAATCTGCCGTGTGTTGGGAATTTTGGTATGTTTCATTTGGCTTCCTTAAAGGAGACTTCGGATCTAGGAGATTCCATGATTCTGGGATCTCTTGCCTTACAGCCTGGTAGGCTGACCATGTGCAATTATGCAGCCTTGCCTTGAAGAAAGGAGGTTGACTGTGTCGAAACATCATTTGCTGCTGTTCTCTGTGGGTTTAGTTGGTGTATTTTAGTTACTTCTGTATCCATGACTTAGAGGGGACTTCTAGCTATGCAGAACAAAATGGGTGCTCTCCCATTTAGACAGTGCTAGTGAGTGGGAGAGGATGTGTTGTCAGGTTTTTTTGTTTGGTTTTATTTTATAAACTTTCCCTGGCTACAGTCATAGCTTTTCACTTTTTTCACTGCTTTTTCACTTTTTTGATTCGATGACTCCCCAGAGCTGATTCCATTTTTGTAATAGAGGTGACCCATGGTGGAATTCGACCTCTTGGCTGGTTTGTAATCCCCTGAACTGAATGTGGCCTTATTGGCACCTCTCTCACTCCCAGACAGCCAATGACTTTCAAAGCTTTTTTGGTTTTAATATTAATGTTCAGAAGCGTGCTGTCCCTGCTTGTTGTGCTGTCCAGTGAAGATGCCTCAGCACAATGCTGCTTGCTGAGTCACTGAGGTTATCACTAGAATTTGTGAATGGGCTGTGTTTAGAAAGTGTTTCTGGACTGAAAATAAATCACTGGTGTTAGAGTTTTCATTAAAGGTACATTCCAGGCCTGGTTATCAAGGAATGTTAGTGACCTCTTTCCCCACAACACTTGTATTATTCTTAACATCACCCCCTTTTAAGTGCAGCAATCATCTACTTTAAAAATGCAAGTGGTGAGTGTTAGGTGGGAAGTGCAGGCCTGTGCCCTCCCCTGAGGACAGCTGATAAGCACCTACAAAGCAAACACTGACCTGCTCTAGGTGACCCTGCTCTGGCAGGGGGTTGGACTGGATGATCTTCCAAGGTCCCTTCCAACCCCTACCATTCTGGGATGCTTCCTTTATAGTCAAGAGCAGAATGTTGCTGCAAAGTAGGAGCAAGATAGAGGGCTGCTCATGATTGAAGTGTATCCGTTTGTTGTGAAGAGCCCGGTATGAGAGGCTGTCCAGCTTTGATGTAAGCATAGCCCTCATCTCAGTACCTCAGAGTCACAGCGTGGTGGGGGCTGGAAGGGACCTCTGGAGATCATTGAGTCCAACCCCCCTGCCAGAGCAGGGTCACCCAGGGCATCTCACCCTTGTGAATGCTCTGGGGGGTGACACCTGTGATGTGCTTACTTTTGCTTGCATGGCTTTATGTTGGGCACCTGTAAGGTAAAGGTGGAGTCGGGCGGTGGGTTTCACAGGAGTGTTTCCCTCCTCTCATGCTCCACTGGTACCTTAGCCATGTTAGACCTCGGACAGCAGCGCAGTAGCTCTGGGATCCACAGGTACACTGGGAGACTTGTGACTGGCTTTAAAGCATGGCTGTTTGAAGGATGTCTGAGTCCTCCTTAGAAGTAGAAGAGTTTAGTGACAGAAGTGGACTACAAACTCTTTCGTCTGCTTTGCAGAGTTTTAGGCTGCCAAGGCTATGCTACTTCCCCAGCATCAGCTCATTTGGTTCTGTTTGGCCCTGCTTGACATTTGTGCTGCTGTTTCAGGTCCCTTTTTAGTCAAGAGCTATGGTGGGAGATGGGGTAGGGAGAACAAAACCCTTTGGTTTAATCGGTCAGAGAATCAGCCTCTTTTGTGCAGGTCTGCTATAGCAAAAGAGACTTGGAGGACTTGAACTGATAGACTTGAACTAATTGGGCAGAGTCATAAGGAATAATCATAAGCTGCCAAGATAATTGTATAGGTCCTCTAAATAATGTGGTCATCCAGATATATAGTCATCTCCTTCTGGAAATGCCAACAAGACAATTGATAGTGGAAGCATTCTGTGCTGTGCCTGCAGATTGAGTTGTCTGTTGTTCCAGTGAAACACCTTGCAGCAAGGTCAGACAAATCAAACCGAGGTGAAAATGAGCTGGCTGAGCCCTTAGGACAGCTTGTAGACAGCTGCATCTGTTCTGTGGGTAGCAGGAATCTAGTTTTGTCTGACCTGTGTCTCCTCCAGCCCTGAAGTGACGCTTCAGTCTAAGGACTGAACTCAAATTTCATAGAATAACAAAGCAGAAATTCTTGAGGTTGTCAGGAACTTCTGGAGGTCCTCTGGACCACCTGCTCTTCTCAGGCAGGACCCTTAGAGCTGGTTGGCCTGGACCATGTCCAGACAACTTTCGAGGACCTCCAAGGATGGAGACTCTGCAACTTCTTTGGGCAGCTTATGCCAGTGCTCAAGTCACCTTCACAGTAAAAAAAAAAAAGTTTCTTGATGTTCAGAGGGCATCTGCTCTGTTTCAGTTTGTGCCCATTGCCTCTTGTCCAGTCCCTGGTGTGGCACATGCACCTGACCTGGTAAAGACTTCTTGACTGCTGACAACAGAGCCTGGCTCTGTTTTGTTCTTTGCTCCCTCCCTTCAGATATTTATATAGTTTGATGAGATCTGTCCTGAGGCTCCTCTTCTGTGATGCCTGACCCGTCCCTCAGACATCCCCTCAGTATTTCGGTCAGCCCAGAACAGTAATTGTAGACAATCTCAGGGAATCAGGTGTCACAGGTCAGCTGATAACACATGATCAGTGCTTTTTTATTTTTTTTTTTTCTCCTTCTTGTCTTTGCTCCCACACCCTACTTACTGAATCTCAAAACCAGTGTGTCACTCCAGGCTGTCAGATCCTGCTTCAGCTTGGGGTGGGGAAAACTCCTGGTGTGCCTTAGACTGAGACTTACATCAGATCTCCCTTCTAGTTGTATTCTAGCAGCCAGTGGTTTTTATTGCTCATAAGAGAGCCTACTCAAAACTGAAGCTGGAGCTGGTTCCTCTGAACTGTAGATGCTGCTGGATACCTGCTGGGGAGTAGTAAACAGGAGATTCATCAGGGAACAGTTTCACTGTGGTGTGAAGTATGTATCTCAGGGGGACCAGGCTTCCTTTACACACTCAATTCAACTTGAGTCACTGTCTACACCAGAAGGACCTTCTGTAACAATGTGTAACACACTGAAGTCTTACAACAAAGTTTAAAAAAAGGCAAACCAAAAACCCCAACAATAATAACAAAAAAAATCCCCAAACAAGAAAACCCAAACAAAAAGAATCCCCAACCACCCACCCACTAGTGTTTGAGATCCTTCACAAGAAGGAAAGATCAGTTCCACTGCATGAGAATAACAGAATTACTGAGGCTGGACCTCCCAGATCATCAAGTCCAGCCTATGCTATTTGGAGTGTGGAGCTGTTCTGTGTGGCTGTGTCTCTACTTGCACTATATCAGCAGGTATCATCTCTTGGGGTAATTGCAGTGGTTTTAGACTCTAGCAATTATTTCTAACAAAAATAAGAAGGGGGAGGCAGCATTTGGCAGATTTCAGTCTCAATATGCAAATGCCTTCTGCTGTTTAGACTGGAGAGGTGGTGAAATTTCAGTTTGGATTGCCATGGCCCAACCCATAGTTCTGTGCCTGCCCTAACTTCTGGAAGAACTTCCACATCACATCCAGATATTTCCTGAAGTCAGAGTACCAGCTGCCCAGGGCCTACCTCATGTCTGCTGGCAGCTGCCTGCTTAGGGGTAAGGACAAAACAGTGTCTCTCAGGAAAATTGTCCCCAAGAACAACTTTATGCTGCAAGTCCTTCTAAAACCTGAAGTAGAAGTGGGGTTTCTGCATTTGTGTCCCTCTGAAGTGTGACATATTAACATTGGAAAGGTGAGGAGGGTTTGTTCTGGGCTATAGCAAATGAAAAATGCTCTCTAAGGTGGATTGGGGCTGGAGATCAGAACTCCAGCACTGCTGTGAAACTCGCCATCCCCTCTGGCCTAGGGAAGAGCTCAACTTTTTTCTTTCTTAGCTTGGAATAAAAACTAGCAAATAAGCCACCTGAGTGTTTGATAAATGCAGCCCAACTGTACAGCCTGGGGTTGGGTTTGGAATTGCTTTTGAAAAACCCCAGCCTGTCCGTTACTCTTCATGAATAAGTAACAAGATCAGAGCTTCACCAGCCAATAAGCTTCACAAGTGTTAATTTTTTTAATAGGAACCTGGTTTCAGTCTGAGTCTCAGCAACACATCCAGTTGTGTGGCAGCACTAATAAGCCAGTAAGAGCCAACACAAACATACCAAAACCATGACAGTGCCTCAAAAGAGAACACACTACTGCCCACGTTCCCCCTGATGCAGCTGGGGAGAAGTGTTGGGGGGTACAGAGGGGTTGATCAAAGTAATCAGTGGTGTATGCTGAAAAAATACTTAAGGGACATACTTAGATCAAAACTGCCTTAAGGCCTGTTTTCAAAACAGTCCTTAAGAATAAAAAGGAAATGTTTCCTGTGTGTGCTGAAGAACCCTTACATCTTAAAGCCTCCTCTCTCTTTGTGAGACCAGCGAACTTCAAAGATGTCCAGAGTGTCTCAAAGAGGAAAAGATGGAAGGAAAACAAAAAAGGACCCTACCAGATGTAAAAACCTGCAGCAATGCACTGTCCTGCTCCTGATGGCAGCAGTATGATAAATCAGCTTGCAGGAGCCCCCTGGATGGGGTAAAGTTACTCGTGGGGTATGCCTCTGAGGAAAGAGATGCTTCATCTCCCTAGAGCAGCAGAGTATCTTTGGGGTGTGGTGGTGTGTTGGTTTGGTTTGGCTTTTTTTTTTTTTTTTTTTTTTTCTGTTAATTTTGTAGCTCAGCAACTTGAAACAAGCTTCCCAAACATGTACATCACTGCTGATGTCATTCAGTCCCAGCTTGTTTTGGCATAAGCTGTTGGCAAACACGACCAGCAGCCGTATTTAATTTCCATTTAACTCAGAATAGAAACGGTACGTAACAGAAAATGACAAAATCAGAAGGCTTTTTTTGTTTGCACTCCTGGTATTTGACTAATTGTTACTATAAGTCTGGAACAGGAGTAGGGACAGAATGCACTCTGGAAACTGGCAGCTTCTGCAGCTCTCAAACCAAAGTGTGCTTCATGAGATTTATCACTTCACGGTTAAGTCATCTAAGGAAAATGTAGAAGACAGATACTCTTGAGAGCAAGGCTTGGAATTGCCAGCACGTCTGACTTTAGAAACAAACCAGAAAAATCTCTAAGTCTCGACTAGTGCAGAGGTACTTTGAAGGAAGCAGTTTCTCTGATAGGAAAAGCTTAAACCCACGCCAAACCCATCCTTCTACTCTGCAGGCAGAAGCGAGGTCTTTGCACTGTGTTCTTGTGCTCTTAAATGGGTTCTTGGCTCAGAACTGCAACATTCTCGGCTGGTTAAAACTGTGGTGCTTCATCAGCCTCTGGATAAACAAACTGCAACATAGCCAAATGTGGAAACAGAAGAGGGGAAGGAAGGCAGCAAGGTCTGTGGTGAGCAGGAAGTGTCATTGTCTTAGGAGGGAAAGGTGGAAGGCAAATAGTCTTTCTTTCCCCCTAGCCTAGATCTAGTTCAGGAACTGTTAATCCAGGCAATCTTAAATTAGGAATTTTTATAACAGACCTGTGTGTGTGTTGGGAGCAGGGTGCTGGCTGCCCTCAGCACCTCCAGCTCTCCCCCAGTAACAGTTCCCTTACTGCCTCGATGCCTGCGTGTTCACACCATCCTGCCAAAGCCTGAGCTGCCTCTATGTGGATAACAGCTTGGCTTTCATTTGTAGCAGTGCTGCCCTTGCCTCTTTCTGAGCTTTGTCATCATATCTGCTCCTTTCCTTCATTAGTAGAATTTTATGTTTTTAATAAACGAGATACAGGGCAATAGTGTAACTCTGTACTCAAGAATGATGAAATGTAGCCTTTCAGATCAGCTCAGCTAAACTCCTCCTCCTGAGCTTCAGAGGTGAGCATTCGTGGCTGACTAACAATGAATCCTTGTGTTCATCTGGGGAATGATTGAGGCAGAATCTTATGACTTGATTTGCAAAGTCTTGGGTTTCTTCTGTAGGCTTTGAGTTCAGAGGTAAGTGGATTGCTTCAGATTGGTACATACAGGGTGTGCTTGTGTGCATGGGGGTCTCAGCCTTTGCACAAGAAGGAACTTTAGTGATGCTGTTTCCTGTATGTGGCTCTGAAAGAAATCAAAATTAGCCTTCTGAGGTTTGGGGGTTTGTTGGTTTTGAGTTTTGTTTTGTTTTTTTTTTCTCTTTTGAATTTGATGAGCTCAGTAAGATGTGGCACTCTGATGCTGTACCTGTCGAGTCAGTTGGCCAGACTTCTGAGATGAAGGCCAATACTGTCTTGTGATACAGTAAGTAACCCTGAACATGTCATCAGTGAGCTCAGCTTATCTCCTTCATTAACTGATCACAACTTGTTTTGCATTTCAGTAGTTGCAGTAACAGTAGCTAAAGTCAGTGGCAAGAGCTAACTAATGATTCTATTTTTAACTAGAGATCTGCCAGATCTCTGAAGCCAGGTAAATAAATGGTCAGCTTATAGCACAGAGAGAATAAACCTGAGCAAGAAATAATGTTTGAAGTAAGAGCATGACTTTTGGGATCATCACTGTCGGGTGAGCCAAGCCTATGATGAAGCTTACAAGAGCTAGTTTATTCCAGCAAATAGAGAGTCCCAATAGGAGGCCTCACTAATTGTTGTCAGGATAGCAGATGTTTATCAAAAGTTCCTTGTGGTCGATGGTGATGGGGAGTGGTGAGTCTGCTGGGGATCTCTGTGTGCAAAGACCTATGGGTAAGAGCTCCCAAAGTTTTGTATGAAGCAGTTACACACCGCAGGAACCTGGTGATGTGTTTGTGAAACCGACTGCATCTGCTTGGGAACGCTTTGGATTTGCTTTCCTGTGAGCTGGCAGGCTTGCAGGCTTAGGCTGTGTCGTAGGAGGGTTCATAAAGCACTGATTCCTTTCTCTAGGGCTTCAGATACCTGAGGTGTGCTCGTGAAGAAGCATGCTGAAACTAAAACAGTTCCTGCCCTATCAGGGAGAGGGGATGGGGTAAAGCAGGGTTATCCGTGTTCATCCAATACACTGATGGGAGCTTCCTGGGAGTTAAGTCCTATGAGTAGATGGAAGAACAGAGCCTTTTTAAAAACTTATTTTCTTCCTGGAAAACGTCCTCTGTGGAAGCTCAATGTGGTTAAAATGATGAGAACTCTGCGTGAGAGCAACTGGTTTTGGGTTTTGATTCTGTAGCAGTTTATCAACAACTTAGTCCTACTTGAGATAGCAGAAAGTCTAAAAGCCCTTCTTCACAGAAGCGTATCCCGTGGAATTGGTGCTGCAGTAGCACGCTTCAGAGTTAGCTCAATAAATGGGACTGTTCCATTCCCACAGGAATGTGCCTCGGGGAAGATACTCCCAAGTCATTACATTTCCTCCCTGATGAAATGAAAAGGCAGGTTCTGTTCAAGACACGGTGGCAGCCCTGACTCTTCTCCCAGCTACGTAGTTCTCATTCTGCATTAACTGTAAGAGAAGAACAGATTTACTCAGCACTAGTTCAAACTGGTCATCACAAAAACCTGCCTTGTGCAAGGAGGAGCTAGTGGTAGGGACTGTACTGTACCGACAGCAGAACTGCAGGGGTGTGAGCTTGTCTCTTAGACTGGGCAGTGTACCTGTCAGACAGAATAGTANGCCCAGAACTGAGCACAACACTCCAGATGTGTTCTCACTGGTGCAGAGTAGAGGGGCAGGAGAACCTTCCTGGACCTGCTGGCCACACTCTTCTTTATGCTTCTTTATGCCCCCCAGGAGATCCTTGGCCTTCCTGGCCACAAGCTGTCCCATGGAGAGCTTGGTGTCTATCAGGACTCCAAGGTCAGCTGTGTTGAGGTTGTGATTTGCACTGTTAGCCTCAGATTTTTTGAGGTGGGGGGTTTTGCTGGGGGTCAAGATCACAGAAGAAGGGAAGGAACCCTTGCTTTGGATTCCTGGTGCTTCCTGTGCGCTGTTTTCCTTAGTGTAAAGTGTTAGACACAGAGCTGGGTAGGTTCTGGTTTTCAGGGTAGTGTGTCCTGTTGGAGTAGCTGACCCTGGAAACCAACAGTTTTATATAAATAGATGTAGTGTGAACCAAGTGACAGCTTTGATTGGCATTTACTTCATTTCAGAAAGCAGGATTACATTTAATGTCAGGAGATGTCCACAGAAAAGTCAGTTCTACCATAGCAGCATTTTTGCAGCTCCCTGCTTATCCATTAACATCCAGGCAGGTGCTGGACCAGCCTTTAGCCCGCTGCTGAAAGCTTGCACCTTGGGTGTCTGCTTCATGGCAGGTGTTTTGGGGAGGGCAGGATTTCTGTGGCAGCTGGACAAAGCCTCTCGTTTTGAAAACCAACCCCCCACTTCTGAGTAGAATCACAGAGTCACTGAGGTTGGAAGAGCCCCTTGGGATCATCGAGTCCAACCATTATCCCTGCTCTACAAAGTTCACCCCTAAACCATGTCCCTCAACACCGCATCTACGTGACCCTTAAACACATCTGGGGATGGGGACTCAACCCCCTCCCTGGGCAGCCTGTTCCAGTGGCTGACTGCTCTTGCTGGGAAAAAATTTGTCCCTAATGTCCAGTCCCAACCTCCCCTGTCACAGCTTGAGGCCATTCCCTCTGGTTCTGTCGCCAATTACCTGTGAGAAGAGACCAGCACCAACCTCTCTACAATGTCCTTCCAGGTAATTGTAGAGTGATGAAGTCTCTCCTCAGCCTCCTCTTCCTCAAACTAAACAGTCCCAGCTCCTTCAATCGCTCTTCATGAGATTTATTCTCCAGGCCCTTCCCCAGCTTCGCTGCCTCCTCTGCCCTCTCTCCGGTGCCTCGATATCCCTCTGGTAGTGAGGTGCCCTATGGTCGAGTGGTCAGAGGTGCTCTTGGCTCTCCTGTGGAGAGGGTAGGCAGGGAGTTGACACTCTGGCAGTCTCACCACAGATCCCCTGGTCCTTCTTCCTTCCTACACAGCTCTGGAGTCTGCCTGTTTTGGGTATTCTTATTTCGAACACCGAGCGCTTTTTGAAAGGAAAATTCAGCTACATCACCCTGCAGTGTTGTCAAATCTCCTTTCTCTCTCCGTCCAGCAGAACCTAGAGAAAAGCTCTGCTGTTTAAAGGCAGGTACCCAACATATCCTTGAGGTGTCTCTATTTGTCCTGTGCCCCTCTTGCTGTGTATTCTATTTAGGGTTTCTCTGCAGCTGCAGAGTTGCCGAGATGATCGGTTTTAGCTGGGCATAGAGTGGTGTGACCCTTTCCTGCCCCACAAAAGTGCCACTGTTGTTGGGCATAAATTTAAATTAAAAGCATCCAGCACCACACAAAGCAAGTATTTTGTGTATTGTGCTGAGATGTCTTCAGGATGGACAGAGAAGCCTTAGTTACAGGCTACGCCGAGGTATTTCAAGACCTCAGGCTTTAAAAAAGAAGAGGGGGTGGAATAAGAAATAGTGGTCTGGTGGATGTTACTGGTCTCCCACTTACCTCATGGAAGCTGAGGGTACAGAAAGGAAAGGTCTGATGTTTGTTACACACAGATCAGCTTTCTTGATTATAGGGAAATAGGCATGTGAACTTTCTGCTGGTAATACAGAGTGAAGGAGTTAACTTTTCAACCATGCACTTGTGCTTCGGGTTTCTGAGAGCGTGGAAAGACAGTGTGTCTGCAAACAGCTCGTTGCTTTCCTTTAAAAAACAAACAGACAAAAATAAAAGAGAGATCTGACTGCTAAAATAATTCTACTTTTTAAACTCAGAATTCAGTGCTTACAGCCTGAAGTCCCCAGATATTTATGGGAAGCTGTTGAAACCAGATTCTCATTCAGTTACCAGAACTTGGATATCAAACCTCTTCAGCTGGAGAAGTAATCTTTAAAAAAGCAAGGAAATTGTTACACTGACCTTGATACTGCAGTCTTGGTCATTCTGTCAGTGTGTCAGGGGGTAGCTGTGTCTGCAAGGTAATGATTGAGTGATTGTTTGCTTCTGCAAGACAGAGCTAGGAGTTTCCACCAGCCATTAGAAATCTGGTGTTTCACTATAATAATGTTCTCTGTAGTGATGAGAACAGGACTGACCTTAACTGTCATTGTCTAACTGTGCAAGCACCAGCCCAACTTTCTAGCTTATCTGTAGCTGCTCTTGTGCAGAATAGCTCCTGAGGTGGGGAAGGAAAGGAGCCTGGCCAGTTGAAGGGTGGGAGCTCAGCTGGCCTCGCGCTGGGCTGAACAGAGTGCTCTGGGCTGAACAGAGTGCTCTGTGCTGCTGGCCCCAAGAGCTCAGGGGAGAGCTTATAATGCTGAGGGTGGCACTGGCATTGTGGGGACCAGTGACAAGGATCAAAACAGTGACAGACATTCTGTAGCTGGAGGATGAGGAGCTGAACCCAGGGTGATGTGAATTGCCATCTGGCTGTCTCTCAGCACAGGCACCACCACCAGATGTACAGAAACCACAATGGTGTCTTATAGGGGCTGGCAGTAAAATGAAAATGGCTCTTCTGGTGTTTTCCTGGCTATGCTCAGACTGGATTTCCAGAGCTGTGTACACACTGATAACTGCATCCTCTGCTACCTTATAAAAACATTTGTGTTGCTCCATAAAATAGGGTGGCACTTGGCTAATGCAGCTTCACAACATCAGCTTATATCCTCCTGAAAAAGGCTGCTCTGTCTGCATCCAGTTTATTAGACTAAGACTTGTATGCTTCTGAAAATAGCTGTTTTCTTGGCCATTTTATGGTCCTCTTCCTGATTTATACCTACATCCTAAAGACTTTTTTGTTAAGAAGCATTTTTAAAACTAGTCTGGAGGTTCCTTCTGTGATCTTAGTTATCTTCTGTGTTGGGACAGTGAAGAAAGACAGGATGGGGAAGAAAAAACTTAAGGAAAAGGGATGAAGCTAAAGTGGTGGTAGAGTAGCCAGGAAGATGGAATAATTCACTTCAGAACTTCATCATTGTCCAATTCTTGTGAATGCAAAATAGCCTGTGGCAAAATTACACATAATAGCAATTTGCTGCTTACATTCTGGGAAAGCCTGTCGCTCAGATGGGCAATTGTGTTGTTCAATAAACTTCTGCTTTGAAAATCATGCCAACCTGCCTGCGTGTTCCTTGTTAAGCCTGGAAGAATGGACTGTGTCAGGGGAAAAAAAACCAACCAACCTGCCTTTAGAGTCACATTCCTGCAAGAAGGTTTTTAGGAGCTGAATCTTATCAGCCTGTGTTTTCAAAAATAAAAGTAAACAGTTTGTTTCAGACAAGGCTATTTCTCCAGTGCTACCTGTAGTTGGAGTGGGTGAAGGTTGTACCAGCTTCGTATTTCTGCAGACATTGCTTTTCTACAGGTTAAATTGGGCAAATAGTGGTTGCAGAACCCTTTACCTTGTAGAACTGTTGTAGTGTTTCACAGGGCAGAGGGTAGCTGCAGGATTTCCAGGCGAGCCCCTTCAAAGAGCTGCTGCTGTAAGCTCTTAACCCTTCCCTGGGTACTTCCATAGAGCACCTCTCAGCTCCCTCTGCGTCCAGCCCACAAGCTCAGTACCGTTGATCAAAGCTTTATATTGGACTTAACTCTCCCCAGCCCAAGTACTGAAGTAAGGTTGCTTTGGAACCAGTTTATTCAGATATGAATGAACATCCCAGAGGTTACAAGTAGTGAATGTAAACCATGTTTTCTTTCTTCCTTAGCTTCTGGTTAGTGTGGTGCTGCTTCTGGAAGGGATGAAAAGCTTTGGTTTGGTTGGGTTTGTTTTCTTACCTGCTTGTAGTGTGTCACTGATGTACTGCTAAGTGTTGGACAATGAGGAAACCTGGAAGTACACGGGGAGAGTGAACCTTGCTGTAAAGGGAGTCAGTTAGTGTCCAAAGTAAAGGAATTTCTTTCTGGCCCACCTCTTACCATTCCGAATAGCTTTACCTTCTGTTAGGGCAGAGACACCTTAAAGACAATAAAAACCTTCTGGGGAGAGGTGTGATGTCTTAAGCCCGTATCTGTTGTGGCTTGTTTAGTCACACTGCTGTCTTTTTAGAGGATGCAAAAAGAGATCCATCTGGGTTTAGATAGATGTACTTTTTTTTTTTTTCCTTTCAATTTGCTGTTAACTAACATGGAAACTTATGTTTTTACCTAGATTTAATCACTCAAATTGTTTCTCGAAACAGAATGTTAGAGCATTAAGACATCAACCTCAATACTGAAATAAAACAAACAAACAAACAAAAAAAAGAAAACAAAGGAAAAAAAGCCAAACCCAAACAAACAAAAACCCAAGCAAAAAAGAACCAACAAAACCAAAAGAAGAACCAACAAAACCAAAACAGAAAAAAAAGAAAGAAATGTCATTAACTTCATTTAACAGGAATGAAAATACCACTTTCTTTTCAGTCCTCCACCCTCCCTTTCTCAGGAGGGGGAAATGATGACGCTGGTTCTCTGACTGGGCACTTCCTCCACTCTTTGATAGGGTACAAAGATAGGGTACCCCCTGCAGAAGCTGCTTGCCCAGGGATCTCTGGCAGGGCCGCTGCGATGGGTGGGAAACATCGCAGTAATTGCCTTGGTTGGTGCTGTCAGAGAGAGCTTTAAATGAAAGTGACAGCAGCTAGTCCAGACTTTTTTCATTTGGTTCAGGGGTAAAACTATTAGATGGTAAGTGACATACTGGTTTTATTACTTTCAATTAGTAACCCAGTTTTACACTCTTTTAATTATCATTTAATTGGATTCCTCCTTTTACACTGCCAGCCTGGCAGTCGAACCAGCTGATTTACTATTTGCACAATGAGGGGGTGCAGATTTCTTCCAGAAGCCTTTCTCTAGAGGGTGTGTTACTGCCAGCATAGAAACTCTTCTCAGGAAGTGGCAAATCTGTTTAATACCTCTTTTCTAGCCTCTAAATTTGCACCCCCTCATCTCTGCCCAGCTCTGAATCCACTGTATGAGTGGTGGTGATAACTGAGGGGGCTGAAACCTCCAAAGTAAAGCTTGAATGTAAAATGTAACCAGATAAGACATATGAATTGTTCTTTAATTAGATTTTATTTTTTAAATAATGTTTGGTATATGTATAAGTTGCCTGGGGAAGTGGGGAAGTTGTCCCTGCAACTGTTTCAAGAGATCATTGTCGTGCCCTTGCAGGTTCTCAGGGGAGGGGGAATTAGTGCCATAAACTGACCTTTGAGACTGAAGGAGGGGGCAAGGCAGGGGCGGTGGGGGTGCGTTTAAAAAGGGCTGCAAGGGAGAAATGAAGGAAAAGAGAGAGTCGATGCTTTAGGGACTGAGGGTGCAGGAGCACGTTGAAGCCTGGGTTGGGTGCACATTGCTGGGCTGGGAGAAGTCTTCAGCTTCAGCCCTCAGCTTCAGCCCTCTCCCCTCCCCGGCAGAAAAAAAAAGAGGCGGGAAAGCTCCAGCAAAGACAAGGAGGAGGAGATAGGAAGGACACGAGTCCTGGCCTCAAAAAAATATGGATAACATCATCCTCTCTGGAGCCAATTGCATGCCTGGACTCTAAAAACTTGTCCACCATCTGGTGGCTGGGCTGCTGCTTTTTTTTGGGTCAGATTTTTGGCTCCCTCTGTCACCCCTTTTGGGCGTGGAGAGGGAGGGCTGTTTATATCCACCTTAAATCAGTTAGTAGAGGAATCTCTTTTTTTAACCTTCTGTAATCCTCGGGGTTAAATGTTTTGGCTCATAGTTCAGTGGCAGTTATTTGTAGCCGGCGTTCACATTTGCTCTGTAATTCAATTTAGATGATGCTGCTTGGCCCAAATTAGAGCAGACTAGTCCAAGGAGCTCGCTGTGTGTAGAAACCAATCATTAACTCCCTAGTTAAGGTGATTCAAGCAGAGTTGCAAATATTTCCCTTTAGTTTTAAGGTACAGTTAGCCTGAATTCTCTTGTGGTAATTGGAACTTAAATTGTCAGATTTTTTTTTTGTGTCATATTTCTCTACTACTGAAAATTGCTGACTAACCATCTTGTTGTCAGCACAAAAATACTGTCATATTCTCAATCTGTGGTGGCTTCAGTTCCAGCTGCTTACCAGTTATTTATTAGAGGCTATTTTCTGAATAGCTTCTAGCAACACATTCTTCAGAGAGATGAGATTTTATTCATACATGTATCTACTTATAGGTGAGGAATTTGAAACTGGAGCATGAGCAGGAGAAAAACAAGATCTTGTCAGAAGCATTAGAGACACTAGCTACTGAACACCATGAACTAGAGCAGTCCCTGGTGAAGGGATCTCCACCTCTCAGCATCATCAGTGAAGAGCAGTTCTATGATGCTGTTTCAGGTGAGTAACGACACCCAGAACGTGAGTGTCCAGCGAGCACGTGCGTGGTGAATGTGTTGGGAAGGGAGTGGAGGGGTGGGAACAGGTTTACTTTCTGTGAATCTCTGCCTTACTAATGTGGTACTAATTTTAGGAGAATGCTTCACGTGCTTTATGAGCAGCCTTCCAGAAAAATTTGCTTAAGTTCATCTGTAGAATTGTATTGACAAACAGCCACAAAACCACAGGGCAGTCATGAAAGGTCTGATTGCTTGGGTGTCTACGCCCTATTTTTTTTTAAATAGCAAAACTTAAGACTCCTATTTTAGGAGATGTAACTGTATCTGATAGCCTTCTGACTTGCTTTCTCCCTGGTGGTGTAGGGGGTTGGTTTTTCCACTGTTTTGTTGTTAAGATCGATCCATAAAAATCTCTCGTAACAGGGTTTAGAAAGGCTTGTTCTGTTGCAGTTCTGTATGCTCTTAAGGGCCACAGGTGGAAGAAGAGGATGATTCAAAATCCTGCATGCAGTTCTGAAATCTCTTTTTATTTTCCCATCTCCATTTCAGTTTAGTATCTTTCAAAGTTTCATGGGCAGAACGTGCAAAGAGTGATCTGGGGAAAACACTGAACTGCATAAGCTGCTTACAGCATTTACATAGAGAAGCTGCACGTAGCACAGCTCAGTGACAGCTCTAACTGGGGGACCCCGTGGCACACAGCTCTCTGCATGTATGAAGGATCTGCAAACTCGAGGGTGAACATATTCTAACTGTAGCAGAAAGTGGGATGGTGATGGTGATACTTTATGAGCAGGTATGGGGTTCCTCTTCCTGCGAGCTGAGCTGTGTGCTGCTTCTGACAGATGAGCAAGGAGGTGTTCCCAGGCTCCTCGGTCGGTATTCTGCAGCGTGCAGCTGAAGCAGAGAATGGAAGCAGGCAAGGGGGAGTGAGTCTGTGCTCCAGAAGCGCACAGGGACACGGTGAAGTAACAGCAGACTTTGCTGCTTGGCAGGGTACCAAATTCATCAGGCAGTCAAGGAGGGGGGAAGATTGAGGAAAGCTACAAAACAGGTTCTTCAACCAGAACCCAAGGAACAATTCTGCTGAAAGGCCTGAGGTTCTTTTGCTTGTCAAAACAAAGCAGAGAATAGTTGTTTATCTGGGGCTGCTGGAATGTAGTCTCTCCAGCCAGGCTTGCCTTGAGTATAGGAGAGAATTGTCAGCTTTAAAGAGCTGATAGTCTATACATCTCTTGGTTGACCTAGTCTCTAAATAATCTTCCCAATGAAAGTGGCCAGAGCCTCCTCTCTGGTTGGTGAGAGGTGGTGTTTTTGTCACTCGAAGCTGCAAGCATGGAGTGGACTGTGTAATTGTGAAACTTGTTGAGCACATAGATACACAAACACACACATGGATGCATGTAAAACCAGAGACGCCAATGCTCTCTCCCTTGGGAGAAGTTACTTGATATAATTCATCTTGATTGCAATTTAAATAATTTTCCAGGACAGACTCTATTTTCTTGACTGCCTGTCAGCTCCATCAGACTTGTGTTAGATGGTCTTCTCGAGGTTGTCCATGCTCAGTGCTTTGCAGTAATTCGGGTCCTCTTTGGCTCTGAAGGCACGTGTCTGGGGGAAGGGCACTCGGGTTGTGCAGGGGTGGGGAGAGGGCTAGAGAAGTGAGACACGTTTTCCTGGCTGCCTGTTATGACTTTCACCATATGAACAAAAGGAATTGGGGTTTGTGGGTGTGGCTTGGGGTGGGTTTGGGGGTTTTATTAGATTTTATAGGGATCTTGGAAATAGTTTGTAACTCCCTTGGTTTGTAACTCTCTTGGTTTGTAACTCTTGCCTTCCTGCCATGCTTGTGGAGCCTTAACTTCTTGCCTCAGTGGCAGGAGTGCAGGGAGAGCTGGGAAGTCGTGGCTGTGACTCCTCAGAGCATGGGAACGTGGGTCTTCTTTCTTGGCCTACTGAGATGGTGGATACATAATATAAACATTCTGATGAGAGAGCAGTGAGTAACCCTGATGGTCAGAAGAGAAAAATCTTTATCTTCAGAAATCTAAATTACTAGGGCTTTGCCTTCAAAGCTTTTGCTAAACATGATTTGCAAGCTGATAGTATTTGATTAAGTCAAATGGTATTGATTTGGGATGAACAGACCTGTTCACACATTACCTTCCTAGGCCCTGGAGGACAAACACCGACCTATTTTAGCAGGGAGATGTTATAAGTTACAATGGCTGCCAGTGGAAAAATATCACTGCTTTGAGAGCGTCTTCTCTGTTGGGATGCCATCCTTTTCTACTTATAGTTCTCTGAATTTTTAAATCCCCACCGTAGGAGTGAGTTTAGAAGTGAGACTATTGCATAACTAGGCGTGCACTTTGAGCTGAAGAATCATTAGCTTTGACTTGACAGGTTGAAAGAAGAAGCCATTGCTGCTTTTTGTTTTGTTTGAAAGAATGTTGTCTGCATATTGGACACTTCTGCTTGTTTGCTCCCAATGAAAGGATCAGAATCCGTGACAGTTCAGAGCAACAGAAGGCTTTTCAAACAGGTTTTAGAACAAGAAGTGTATTAAAAAGGGTAAGTTCACAGGAGCAGCTACTCGACCTCATTTCCTGGTGTCTAAGTCACATTATAGAGCAATCTGACTGCGTGAACCAGGCTCCTGAATGAAGCTGAATCGGAAGATACAGTCTGGTTGCTACTGGACACTCAGTCCATGGTAGGAGAGCAGAGCTAAGACAAAGAGAACACTACCAGAAATGTTTCTTGTTCAAGAATCAAGTCCTCAGCACCATCTGTTTGGCTTGTAGATCTGCTCCAACTGAGCCATGCTACCTGCTGATGTTGGCACAGACTAAACTGGTCACTCATCAGTCTGTGTTGTGCAGCTCTGTTTGTAGAAACTGTGGGCACTGTTACAGAAATAGCCTCTTTGTTTTCCCAAACTGGGGTGAGGAGAATCATAGAATCTCAGGATGGTGGAGGTTAGAAGGGACCTCTGGAGATCATCGAGTCCAACCCCCCTGCCAGAGCAGGG
>VWZY01013677.1:34456-45752 GCA_013399075.1 Chloroceryle aenea | reverse complement strand
TTCCTGTGTGGCCTGCCCTGGGTGACCCTGCTCTGGCAGGGGGGTTGGACTCGATGATCTCCAGAGGTCCCTTCTGACCCCTGACGTGCTGTGATTACTCTGAACTCTGATAGCAGTAGGTCAGTGAGCAGTGCTCCTGGTGCACTGATCCCATCATGGGAGTGGTAGAAATGTGTAATTAAACTCGGTAGCACATGGAGTGCTGGAGCTCTCTTTTCAGGACTGGATGCTTAACATGTGTCCAGCTCTTCTATGTTTATATCAGGGTGGGGCAGATGGGGAGGGCGTTGGGGAAGAGAAGGCACACGCAAAATTTAGTCCGCCTGATGGCATCTCCCAGAGAGCTGGAGAAGTTACTAGCCTTGGTTGAGTATACAGACTTCAGGAGGCACATGGAAATGGAGGAGAAATGCAGAATCTCTCCAGAGTGCTGGAAAATAGCTAAGAATTCAAGGGTTAAAGTACTTGAGTTTTACACTGCAGATAAAATTTCCTGAGTGTAGGCAAATTGCACACCCCGTTTAGGAAGAGCTTAGAACTGTCCTGATTTTTCTTTTTAATGGGTTTTCTGGAAACACAGCTTTTGGTTCATGCTGAGGGAGGTACTGATGGTTTTACATAGATGCAATCTTACTACAAAAGCAGTTACTTAGCTACAGGGTTATATAGATTATATTAAAGCTAACCTGTCATAGTGCAGCTTCCTCAGTTATGTACCACTTAGAGAGATGCTGAGTTTAGAAATCATGATCCCGCCAGAAGCAGCAGACGAGTTCTGTTGCTTTTGCTCACTTCCTAGCTTGTCTCCAGTTGCCAGCTCACTTACAAGTGAACCAAACACAAAAAGCACAGAACCAAGTGCCCTTCCTTCCACGTCTAGGGTAGCTTGTCAAGTGGCTTTTTCTGAATGTGTACCAAAAGTACTCCACATCCTCCACGAGAACACTGCTGCCTGTGGACTTTTCCCTTGAATGTAGGTAAAAGAATGAATTTGAGTAACTTGGAGAGGGATGGGAAGCACCTGGTCCAGATTCCAGGCCAGCCTTGCCAGTGGTTAAACACTGCCTTGTTCAGGTCTGGTAATCAAGCACAGTGGCCAAACTTTTCAAGGTAGAACTGAAGCCTTGCCAGTCGTTGCAGGAAGAGATGAACTTCCCTTGAGCTTCTGTCATTGATTTTGCTGTTTCCCCTTGCTCTCCCACTCTTGCAAAATGTAGCTGGTGTTTTTACTGTTACCCTGACACCTCAGGTTTCATGAGCTGTAGAGCTTCCTAGGCAGCCTGGTCTCTCTCAACCACCACTTAAAAATTTTTGGCTTCTGAACAGGGATTCTTATTCCTTCTCCCCTCTGCTTAGCCCACACCCCCTTAAGTTCAATAAAAAAACCCCAAACCAGCTCATTTTCTCCTAGTCATCTGTTTGACAGCTGCTCTTTAGCAACTTGTGAATATAAATCTTTTTTTGCAGCGACGGGGGAGTATGCAAATCTTAATTCAGAAAAGAGTTCGCTGCAAGTACACAGGGAAGAGCTCAGCTTGAGTTGCTGTTGATCTGTGCTCACTGTACTCTGCTAGGCTGGGCACTGGCACCCAAGCAAACTCTCAAGGCTTACTGAACTCATTGGGTCAAAGGAGAGGGAGCTGAGGTTGAGGGATTGGAGATTGAGGTCGTTGGCAGGAGCTGATGTAGGTGGACCTTGAGTGAGAGCCATTTCTCAGGAACATGGGAGATGTTTCTAGAGAGCAATTTTCAACAGCAGGTAGTTCCACTCTTCTACCATCCTTCATTGTCTAGCATGCTCTTGTTGTGTGTCTGGTAAGGTGTATGCTCCAGAGAAGGCTGCCTGCTCAGCGTCTACAGCTCTGGAGAGCTTTGCTGAGCTCAGTCCAGCGTAATTGTCTCTCAGCACTGTAAGAGCAGCCCTTGGGGGAACTGATCATGTTTTAAAATCCATATCAGAGTGGTCAGTGGTTCTGGTGGAGCTCCTCTGTTCTCCCTGTCCACCTCTGGACTCCCAGGTCTGTTGCAGAAACTCAGACTGGGGGAATTTGTTGTGAGTCTTGTCTGAAAACACGACAGTCCTGGATGGTATGGGGAAGGAAAGCAGCCTGACAGGAGGCACTCTGCTTTATGTTACCAGGTTTGTTTCATGCTTTCATTGTCACGGTAACAGTTGGCACAGTTGAGCAGCTCTTTCAATAACAAGGTGGAGTAAACACCTAGGAGGTATTTACAGCTTGTCGTGTGGTCAGGGTGCTGAAGCCCAAGTTGTGCTATGCTGCTCGAGTGTCTCTTCCTTGTGATATTTGGATATGGAACGGTGTTTTCCTGACTACCTGGGCTTCTGATCTCTGGAGAAGTCTGTATTTTATATAACAGGCTTGTCCACGAGTGAAAATGGCTCTCCTTATTCTACTTGGTATATATAGTACCCACCAAACTAATGCTTTGATATGTTAGATCATAATTTGGCACAGAGCAAGACTGACAAATTTGGGGAAACTTGTGAGAAGATTCTCTGGAGTGCCAGTCCACTTTTTTAACATCTCCTCAGCACCAGCTGGCAGTTCTGAGCATTCCCTAGCAACTGGCTTAATTTCAGTCCTGCCTTGATGAGGATTGGAATGGATGTTTTTAATGAAAGGAAAGCTCTCCTTTATGCTTCTGGATCTTTCTCTAGAGAGGATGGAGACATAGGCTCAGCCCGATGTCTCCATCATCAGGATTTTGTGCTGTTCTTGACCCTTCTGTAATGTGGAGGTAGTAGAAAGTCCTCTTGTCACCACCCCCTTCACCAAAGCACTGTATAATTAACATGTTCTGGAGAAGCTGGTACAGTTTTTGAGGAGAAGACAAGAAAGCACCTGGCAGTGGACAGCTGTGACTGAGACATTCTTTTGATGGGCTACTGCTTCAGCAGGTTTTGGTAGCTAGTCCTGATAACTAGTTTTTGGCCTCAGGTTGCGTCAGGGGAGGTTTAGATTGGAAATTAGGAAGAAATTCTTTACTGAGAGAGTGGTTGGGCACTGGACCAGGCTGCCCAGGGCAGGGGGGAGCCACCATCCCTGGAGGGGTTTAAAAAACAAGTGGATGTAGCACTTGAGGCTGTGGCCTGGTGGTTAGGGAGATATTGGGATGAAGGCTGCACTTGGTGACTCTGGAGGTCCTTTCCAACCATGATTCTGTGGTTCTATGAATTAGAACCAGAGTGTCAGAGAATGACTAACCTTGCAATTATTTCTCTGGGTATTTGCAGCCAGTAGCAGTAGGACATGCTGTAAGAAGTGGATAGCAGAAACAGCATCTACCACACTTGGGATTGGATTTTTTTTCCAGCAGCACTGGGGCTTGCATTAAGCAGTTTACCATTCAGTGTTACGCTTGGTTCCCGATGAAGGGTTTCCCAAATGGGATAGAAATTGGTGTAACTTTGTCTTGAGCTGTTCTCTTGCTTCCTGGAACTTACAGCTGGATAATCCTTTGACAATCTTGTCAGGTTTGAAAGAAAAACATGAAACAAAAATAGAGCCTTTTGCCAGGCAGTCTTTACTTTGTGATTTGGGGTACAGCTGTCTCTCCTGCAGGGCTGGTTAGGCACTGCAGGACCAAAACACTGCTTGGAAATAAGGTGGTGCCACTGACGTTTGTTTGAGTTTTAGATGTGATGTGGATTGTACTATTAACCTACTTTCCAGAGTACAAAGTTTATCTTATTGATTGGTGAGCTTATCATCTCGACTTTGCTGGACTTTGCGTGCCGTACCTCCTTCCATTCGCTGGTACTTCTTCGGTAAGGTGGGAAGTGAAGGTTGCTGCACAGCACCCAGTGCCTAAGAATCCAGACCAAACTGCAATCATATACAGAAGGAGTCGTCAGTGCTGAATATCGAGGTAACTCAGTTAAGGTACTGGCATCTGTGTGACACTGGCACTTGTCCCAGGCGAGCTGTAGTAGCTTCAGTTTAACAAAAATGTCAGCGTTTGGCTACGTTTGAGAGAGGGTTTTTTAATGTAAGATGTTCTTGCCTCTCACGCAGAATCTTTCTGTGTAGAGGGAGAGCTGCAGCGGTCTGTGGCAGCACTGGTTCCTTCCCAAATGGATGCTGTCATCAGGACACAGTAGCCTACTTAGGTTTCAGTTTTGTACCAAGAGGCAAGACCTGTTAGTGAGCGAAGTCTCGCACCGGCGGCAGATTCATTAACATGCACCTGCTCTTTTGCAGATTCAGAGTCTGAAAAATCATTAAGTGGGTTTGAAACAACAACAGCCTACTCGTTAGAGGACAGCATGGATTCAAAAGATACAATAACTTCAAGCATGCCTGAAGAAAAGGTTTGTGGCAGTGGGGAGTCGCTGTCTAACGGAATCAAAAAACACAGGTAGGATGTTGCCCGTTCTTAAGGTATTGTAGTGTGCATTGGTGGTGAGTGGAAGACCACAGGAATCTCTGAAAGCTAGCAGTGAAAACTTTGGAAACTTTGCTAGGGCTGATTGACAAGTAGTTGGTTGTGCTATGATTTTATAAAGAATATTTTTCCGAGGCTCGTGTGCTCCTTTGCACCTTGTGTTTTGGTGATCTGAACCTGAGTAAGTTAAAATAAAATAGAAGGTGCTATGTAAAAATGGACACACTTGTTTTTAACAGATCTTCCTGAAATCTATGTTGATTTTAATTCCTTCATGTATCTTTAATGACCTATGTCTCCTATTGCCTCTTTAATTTCCAGTCATTTGATCCTTCTGTTGGTCTCAGGAATGAATGAAAAAATATTGCTAGCCCGGCATCAGAAACTCAGATGTGAACAAAGGGAGTCTTATTCTGAAAGTCTCATCCATGTTTCATGTGCTTATTTTGTGTTGTCAAATGATCCATTTTTGTTTGTTTCCTGCTGATAAAGGAGGACAATAGGTCTAGAGTTAATGAGATGTAACAGACACCACTGTTCTCAGGTTTCAGTGAAAGGGCAATATAATATTTGTGCTACAGATCAAGCCAGACTTCAGTGTGTTTCCAAAAGACTACTCTGGAAGCACTTTGGATGTGCAGAAGGGTAATGGGGACACCAGATCTCTGTAAAAGCAGGAGATTGATTTTTAATTTTACAGACGCAAGCCAGACCCGCTTTAGTGACTTGGTATCTTCAGCAGCTAAACTGCAGTGACTGTTGAAGCGTGTGGTCATGTCAGAGCCCTGATGTTTCAAGGTTCAGCCTCTGCATGTCTATCCCTCCCATATTAGGCAAAGATGAAGGCAAATGAGGACTTGGGTGGAGTAATGGGGTGGTTTTGGGAAGGTAACATAAAGCAGCTGACTGAGTGTGTTGCTCTGCGCTCCTGTACTGTTAGCACAGGGGTATTTATAGCCTTGGCTAAGTGCCTTTCCTAATTAGAGCAGGAAGTTCAGGGCTGGGGGGAAGCACTAGGTGAAGGTGGACATCTGAATCGCAGCCATTGCCTTGGAAACAGTGAGAAGAAAGAAGGTGATTTGTGATCACCACGCAAACGATGCTGCGTGTTGACGGGCGTCGTGCTGAAGAGTTTTAACGGAGGAATTGATCTGTTTACTATAGAAAAGAAATAACTTGGCAAGATTCCATAGCTCTGCACCGTGCCGTCAGAGCTGGAGGGAGCAGGTGACTGGAGGAGCATTTAAGATCTGGTTTTATAAAGGGGAATGGGAAGTAATAAACGAGTATCTCTGTGCAGGTTGTTTCTCTGAGTTACGTGGCTTCTGGCTGTAAAGAGAGGATAGGATGGGAGATTAAAATAAGTGCAGGATTTGGCTGGCCAATAATTTACTGCAAAAGGAAAAATGGTGGAAACATCTGCTTTGCATGGAGATAAAAATGTGTGGTTGTATTTTATGTGACTAAGTGGCTGTAGAGCACATTCTAAGTTGAGCTGTAACGTCAGCCTGGCTTACCTGGCACCTTGGTGACACACTGGGAGTTCTCCACAAATATATTGATGCAAAGTGTTCCTCCCCAGAGCTCAGCCAGTGTCGATTTTATCTCCAAGAGAACCTACTCAGGGGATGGGACTTGTGTGGTGTTCCTAGCCTCAGTTCTGAGGCTTTGGTGGCAGTGGTGGTTGGCCTGGTACAGCATCTGTTAGATGTGACTTCAGGTGGAGCTGCTGGCTGCAGCTTGTGCCTCTTTTGGGTTTGGAGCTACTTAGAGGGTATGTGGTCAAATATGCATCATCTGTGAGGCCACTTGTGGCCTTTTTGGAGCAGAAACCTTAACTTCTCAATGCTGTTCTAAGTGAGGGGGTCAGAAGGTTTTGACAGCACTTAATTCCATCCTTACACCCTTGGGTTTGCTGTAACTTTTTTGTTTAACTCTGCCTTGGTTTGTAAGAAACAAGTCACTCAGAGAATAGACGAGATGAATTTCTGTTGCTTAAAGTCATTCCTTCAGTTCCTCAGCCTTCCTACAGTTCCTCAGATGAATGGAGGAGCTGCAGCTGCACTCGGGTTGCACATGAAAGCACCTAGCACAGGGAGGTGGAGGTCAGGGGAGGGGTGGTTTGGGTTTGGAGGTGTAGGAAGTGTTGGGATGTACACATAAAGATAGGTGAAGCCAGGGCCACTTACAATCTGCTTTCTTACTCTGATTTTTAACATGTAGTTTTCATCCTACTGATTGTTCAGAGTGTTTTGAGGGAGGACCTCAGTTTTAAATACTCTTTTTGGGGAGGATTTAAGAGATCAGAGAATAGTACATTAAATAATCTAGAAGCACCCAAATTGTTTCTTTTTAAGAAGGAAATTTTTAATCTGAGAATAGATTTAGAACAAGAAAAAATAAAACAAACAAACAACAACAACAAAAAAAACCATAACAAACCCAGGCAAAGAAACAACCCCCCAAAGGACCTGAACAAAGCAAACTAAAACCCAAAATCAAAAGTCAGACAAAGAAAAGTAACAAAAAACCCACAAAAGAACCAAAAACCAACACCATCACATAACAATAATAAAAAAAAATAATCCCAGCCAACCAAAGCCCCAAAAACCCCTTTGACAAAATGTTCTGTCACACCTGCCACCTTCTACCAGCCACTTGTCACTTTGTCACTGCTGTTTCCTTCTTACTGCTGAGGGGCTTTTGTCATCAGCTGTCCCTGTGGTCCCCCCACTGGGGGCCTTTCAGAAAGCAGATGTGTTTGTCTTTAGGTTTTTGGGAGCCAGGAGGTTATTCCCATCAGGCTGACATGCAGAGCAAGCTAAATGTGCCTTTTTCACACCATATGTTGCCTTCCCTGCAGGATTCTTGTAGTAGCTACTATAGGTAATGCTTTGGGCAAGTGGTTTGAAGTGAATGATCTTAAATACATCTCATCTGATCGAAGGCACAGAAATTCCAGCAGATGTTTTTGCCACTTAAAGCTAAAATTAACTTCCTAAGTTCTTTCTAAAATTGACATCTGGCAGGAAATTTCTGCATTCATGAACCATTCCCTGAATCACAGGGAATGTGTCAAGGTTAGCAGGCTTCAAGTCTTGGCTGCCTCTCATTTTTCCACATACCCTCACTGGTCCCTGGGATCTTGCCTGGTGCTTTAAAGCTACTTTTTTTCTGTAGTGTGTGTCATGTGGAGGAAGGAACTGACTCCTGTGTCAGGGTTGGCTAAGACAGGTAAGAATTAGAGGCGAGTGACTGAATCTGAATGCCAGCTTTCAAGCCATTAAACAAGTTGAATGGTGGGACAGATTAACCCTGAAGTTTTTATATGGAAGGAAAGCAATCCCTGTGTATACTTCAGCAAACTAGAGGCACGTGAGTTGTGGTTTATGTGCAGAAAGACTTACAGAAACACAAACACCTGCTCGGCTAACTGCCTGCCCTAAAGGATACTCAGGAAAATTAAGTAAATGCTTCAAATGAAGATAAGACTGAATACTTGGTGGACACTGTCCTCTCCTGGACATATGTATCAAAGCATCCCCAGAAGTATCTTGATATTATTCAAAAGGATCTGTTTCATTAAAATATTTTTGTATCAGTGGAAAACCAGAATAAAGAGTGAGCAAAATCCTGTTGGTCAGTTGAAATAAATCCTCCTACCCACTCACATCCTGCATGGGAAGTGAGTCAGTGACAGGCTGGTAGCTGCTTGCTAACAAAACATAGGCTGGTACCGTGAGGAGGTGAGGTCTTTGATTGCACAGGGCTTGTTGTCTTTTAAGGAACATTTTTTTGTGGAAAGTGAAGCCCCAGCCCTGGTCAAGGTGTTTCAGTAGCAGGGAAGTCTGGGAGGAAACATGGCAAGCAGGGCTATGAAACTAACAGCTTAGCCTGGATGGGTTATTATTTTTTAATGATTTCTTTTCTCTTGGCAGTGTTTCTGTTTTTCAGAAAAGTGGGGTGGAGGAGCAGCTACAGCCTGGTCACACTCAAGGAAAAAAATACTTTGAGGGGAGAAAAGAGCTTCTTGGTTAGGAGGACAACACAGTCATTTAGATGGAGTTAACTAAACTTTGAAATTCAGAAAGTTAATGCAGTGTGTAGGTAATTGTTATCTGTTGACAGATAGCTTCATGATCCAAACAATTTTAGTGTTGTTGTGGACAAAGGGCTTTGACCTCTGTTTATGCCTTACTATGGGTAGTTTGGATTAATAGTCTCAGCGGTGCTGTTGGGGGAATACTCTTCTGCTAACTGATGTACAAATTCTATTCCACTGCTCCTATGCAAAATGAAGGGAATGGTTCTGCTTCTGGGTTTTGTGCAGGTGAAACAGTTTTGGTGCACTGTCATTGCCCCCAGAATCACTGTCACACACCCCTCCTTGGGTTTCAATTCAAATATTGGACAAAGGTTACTTTCAAGAAGTATTTGGGTTTCTTAGTCATGCGTAGCAATGGAAAACATTTCTTTCTTCTGCTTTTCCCCTGTTCCTTTCTGCAGAACAAGCTTGCCATCTCCCATGTTTTCCAGAAACGATTTCAGCATCTGGAGCATCTTAAGAAAGTGCATTGGAATGGTAGGTGATCAGAAAGCCATGGAAAGGACGTGAGGTGATTGTCTCATGTGTGGCCCAAAGGAAAACCTGTTGGGGAGGGGGATTTTATTTTATTTATTTATTTTTTTAAACCTTGCTCTTTATCCTTTATTTGCTTTCACAACTCCAGAAGGTCAGACTTGCTCAGAGCAATAGCCCTTCAGTAACAGCATCTTCTCCTGATTTTATCCCTTGAAGTACTTTGTGGTAGCAGAATTGTTTTACTTGACTGTGCAAAAGCAAAACTAAGAAATCAACTACTTTAATTTTGCTTTTCTCCTTTCCCCTTAATATCTCAGTCTTCCCCTCACTGTGTTCCTGACCAGACAGTGGCCAGATCAGAGGTCAGCTGGTTGGCATCTAATGTGAATTGAGAAGAGTTCTTCTCTCAGTTAGGTCCTGAAACAGGCTGAAAGTCCCTAATGCTGAGCAGCCTCTGCCAGCCTGCAACAGTAGCCTATAGAAGGGAACGTGTGTCTCTAGGTGCTGTTGTTTTCTCCTCCTCCCCTCACTGGAGTTAGAAGCAGCACTCAGCAGTGAGATGTGGAAATGCTGGGGAATGGCTCTGTCAGCAGCTCCACGTCTCTCAGGTTGTTGTCAAGCACCTGAGGCTTCTCACAGTGGCTTTAGCAGAAAGGTTAAAACCTTAAAATACAGAGAGTGGATTGAAACCCTGTCTTGCATAAAAAAGAATAAAATCATCCACCAAGGTCTTAATTCTGCTTTGCAGAAATTGCTGCACAGAAGCTGGAGTTTTCAGCTGGGGGGTGGAACTTGGAGTGGATTGTACTGAAGAATCTGCTAAAGCTCTTAGTGCCAGATGCTGCTCTTATGGTCAAGAACAGTGCTCTTTACTGAGCATATTGCCAGTGGTCACATTACCTGCTCTTAATGTGCTGCTGCAGGCAGCTTAAGGCATTGCTGTGTTATGCATTCGGAGGGTGTGCTTTATAAGAGCAGGAAAGAGAATGAACACCATCAAAACTGTAGGACTTTTACATTTTTCTTCTTGCTCCAAGCATTCCTTTTTTCTTTGGAATGCAGAATCCCTGGTTTTCCTCTTATGCTGCCACGTTTCCCTGTCCTTTCTCATCTTCCTCCCCCCACCTGCCTCTACCGAAAGTTAATCTCTGTAAATAATTAGATGGCCTCTATTTTAAGAGCAATAAATAACTTAGTGTTTAAAAGGGTTCCAGTGTTTCACCTCACCTTCTTAATGCAGTTGTTGATAGGAAGTTTGTTAGATGTTTGCTTTT
Organism: Chloroceryle aenea; assembly: GCA_013399075.1. NCBI lineage: Eukaryota > Metazoa > Chordata > Aves > Coraciiformes > Cerylidae > Chloroceryle > Chloroceryle aenea. The sequence goes on along the minus strand of VWZY01013677.1, from coordinate 35,489 downwards.
CTTTTTGTTTTAAAAGTAGCTTTCATGGCAACCCAGATAAGCTTCTCAAGCTCCTGAGGGATGTGCAGGGCTTTTTCCTTTCAGCATTAGCAGAGCCAGGTCAAGCACACGGCATTAGCACCAGGGCCAACGTTTATTTTTGTAATAAGCCCATTATGGTGGGGTTACTGCAGGTCAGTGGGTCTAACCGTTGGGTTTTTAACACAAATGCCATTCGTGCTTCAGGAGCTGTCGAAGATCACGATGCCCGTTATATTCAACGAGCCCCTCAGCTTCCTGCAGCGGCTCACCGAGTACATGGAGCACACATACCTCATCCACAAAGCCAGCTCCCTTTCCAGCCCCGCTGAGAGAATGCAGGTACTTGGGCTGTGGTAATTAACGCTAGCTCTTGATGAATGCTTTGGAGTTTTTATTTCTCCCCTCTGTAATCTGCTGGGTATCGTGTTCTCTGAGTCGTTAGCCTCTTTTGCTTATCTAGGAAATGTTTGGCTTTTCCTAAGGCTTTGCTTTTGTAGCCCTTTGATGAAAACTCTTTATTTGCTTGCCTGGCAAACAGAGCTTTGCTAAGCTGTTTCAGGAGAATCATTCTGTATCCCCGTGACTGCTGCTGATGCTTGATCAAGAGTAAATTCAGGAGACAAACCGTGCACTCTTGCTCTTTTGACCAGTGCGTCGCTGCGTTCGCCGTGTCTGCCGTAGCCTCGCAGTGGGAACGGACGGGGAAGCCATTCAACCCACTGCTTGGAGAGACGTATGAATTGATCAGGTAATGAGCAGAAGATGCACTGGAGAGGGGACAGTGGTGTTCTGTGTAACTGGGATTTCATCAGTTTGCTCCCCTGGTTTGCAACCTGTACCGAGTGGTGTTCCCCAGGGGTTAGTGCTGGGTCCAGTCTTATTCAGCATCTTCATCACTGGCCTGGGTGAAGGGACAGTGCACCCTCAGCAGGGTTGCTGCTGATGCTGAACTGGGAGGAGTGGCTGATGCACCAGAGGCTGTGCTGCCATCCAGCGAGAGCTGGACAGGCTG
>VWZY01013677.1:8412-18845 GCA_013399075.1 Chloroceryle aenea | reverse complement strand
CCCTTCCAGCCCCCACCATGCTGGGATTCTCTGACTCTACTCACCACTGGGGGATACCTGCCAGTAACAGGGCCTTGTAAGTGCACCGTATTTTACATCTAGATGCCCTCACCCCCCCAGAGGCCACATACAGGTGTCAGCTGTGTGTGTCCACACCGTGCCTCCAGAGGAGGTCAGGGAAGGGAAAAAAGAACATTCCAACCTCCAGTGTTTCTCTCACCAACCAGCTTAGCCAAAGTTTGCAACTAACTCCATGCAGATGGAACCAGCTCTCTGGGCACTCAGCTTGGCCCCGGTGCTAAGAGCCAAATGCAATGCAGTGAAGTTGTAGTAAGCCAGGAGTTTTCCTGCAGCCCGTGGGTGATACTTCCTCGACTCTGAGGGCAGCTGGCACGCTTCTTCTGAGCTAAGAAATGTAGATCCTGGGGAAAGAATGGTTTTCAGGACTGCAGTGCTTGTGGTGTTTTCCATGGCTTGCAAAAATCATTCCTGCTTTTGCATGTTCAGGTGATTGTTCACAACTGCTTTGATGTAAAACTGAAGCTGTCCCTTTCTCATGCAAGACTTGGCTGCTTCAAGTGACAAACATTGGCAACAGTAATCTCACTTGGGAGGCTTTTAAGCAGTGTTGAGAATGGGAAGATGGAGCCACTGAAGATACCTTCAGTTCACTTAGGGTGTTTAAAACCCTGGAGGGGTTGGGGAGTCTCCTGCCCTGGAGACTTTCCAGACCCATCTGGCTGCATTTCTGAGTGATCTGCTCTAGTTCTGCCCTGCTCTGGCAGGGGGGTTGGACTCGCTGATCTTCAGACCTTCCAACCCCTACCTTGCTGTGATGCTGTGAAAACCAAGAGGGCTCCTGCAGTCACAGAAAATTAGGAAGAAAACCCTGCTGAAGGTGCAGCAAAGCAGTTCTGAACTTCACTAGGAGCACAGGTTCACAGCCTCCCTAACATCTCTTTTCTTTGCAGATGGTTCCACCAAGGCCCCAATCCCTACACTGGTACACAGGACTGGCTCTATTCTGGCAACTACTGGGACAGAAACTACTTTAATTTGCCTGATATTTATTAAGATGCAATAAGGAGCCTGCGACTGATACAAATAAGTCTTAATTTCTTTTAATGTTTTCCCTTGTTTTACTTACCTCCTGAAAAAACTGACGTGCTATCACACAGAGTATTCAGCCTCTCCCAGCAAACCTGGCGGTGCCCGATCTGCAGGCCCGGGCCGAGGGGGTCACCTCTCGGGCTGGGGGTGGGTCCCGTGTGGACGGGTCCGCCGGGTGTTTGCTGAATACACCTGTAGTAGGTCGTGGTGTATGAGGAACAGGAAACCTTCGCCCGCTCTGTGAATACTTTCTTTCCTAGAGAACACTGGCACGAGGAGAGCCGGGTTTATTTATCGGGACACGGGACTGGTTAAAAGCACACCCAGCAATTGGAATGTTCTGCTCTGAAACGAAGCAGGGTGAAAAGATGGAACTTTTCATGAAGTGAATTTTCTTCCGCTAAAGTAACTCCCTGGAATCCCGAGCTCTGGTCAGAGCTGTGCCGGGGGTGTTCCCGTCTCCAGAGCATCACGCGGTTGTTTAGGCCGGTAACGTTACTCAGAGGTATTTATTCAATGTTTTGTGCAGTGTGTTTTGAATTTCGCTCTCCTCTTTTGCTACCGACCTTCTGGTTTAAGGAATTAAGAGCCATTTCCCTATGTACGGATTTGATCTGAACTGCACACTAGGAACAGGTTTTAAAGGAATCTGTTCAGGCACTGGGAGTTCTGGCGCCCAGCACCGCTGCAAAAAGACAAGAACCTCGTCGGCCCAGGACCCGGTGGAACACGACGGGGGGACAGGACCTGTGTCTGTGCTGTGCAGCCTCCCTGGGAGGAAGTCTTCTGCATTTCATTGGCAGCACAGCCCCTCGGGAAGGCCTCCTGTACACAGCTGCTTTACCCCTTTTCAGTGGGGTGCGTTCAGGCGTAGAGTGTAAGTTTCTATTGACCTGTGTACAGAGCTTCTAGAGGGCAAGCTGCTCCTTGTACAATATTTTAACTGCTGTCTGGAGGTTAGTGTTAATTGAATAATTTAATTGCTACTAAATAAAGGCTTCAAAACTTCTCCCCTCTAGTCTGAAGTGCGTGGTGGGGGGCAGCGCTGACCCCTTCTGAGCCAGCCCACGCTGGAAGCTCTTCCCTCAGGGACCTCTGCTCCTCTGAGGGCAGGAGCAGAGTGGGGGGAGGGCTGAGCAGCTGAGAGCTTCCTCCTTCCCCTAGGCTGCAGCTCTGGGCCTTGAGGGTGGGCTACTGCAGCAGGGACTATGGCAATGAGATGCTTTCTCTCTCTGCTGGGCGCTGCTGGAATTACCAAGGAAGTGAGGCCAAGCCCTTTTTCCATAGGTAAGGGGACAGCCTTTTCTTGAGAAGTCCTTCAGGGGGGACTCGGTTCTCAGGGCCCTGCAGGTGCAGAAAGAGAACACCTGCCCCAGCTCCTGGAGCCCTCTTCCCTGCACTCAAGCAGCTACTCGGGCCAGCCTGTCCTCCAGCCCTCCTCAGCAGCTGTGCAGCTTGGGGGGCTCTGGTGTGGACACCCCCAGGTCCGTGCTTCAGCAGGTTGAGCACCACTCCTGCCAGGAAAAACAGCTTTCAGTTCCTGCCTGCACACCCAGCTTCAAGAGTGGGGAGAAAACCTCTACACAACGTTGGCTTTTCTTTTTTTTCTGCTTCTGTGTTGAGTGATTTCTGTTTCTTCAGCACAGATTGAGCTTGCTTTTTCCTAGACTATTCCTACTTCAAGAGTGTTGGATAGTTAAGTGACCAGGGCTGGAGTTGTGAAACCTCTAAAGCAAAATAAAGGTGCTTTCCTTCAGCCCTTCCTCAAAACACAACCTCAGCTGTCTGCCTCCATCAACCTGCAGCTTGAACTGACCCAGGGGGGAACAATTCCTTCATCTGCTGCAAAGTGCAGAAGCTCTCTTGCTTTGGAGGTTTCTGTGCCCTTCCTTTCTGGAGCACACCACCAGCACCTGGGTAGGCTGACCTAAGGGGCTCTGTATGTAACGGGGGTGTCACGGGGGGTTATGCTCACACCCCACCTTAGCAGAGGGAGAAGCTGGGCCCCTCTTCAGCGAAAGCAGCAGCTGAGTCTTGGGGGTCATGCTGCACCATGGGGGTCATGCTGCAGGGGCCATGCTGCACCCAGAGGTGACACTCAGGATGCTGTGCTGTGCTAAGAATAAACCACAGGGGGCTGCAGCCCTCAGTGTTGGCTTCTTGGGAGCAGTTGCAGTATTTTATTTGATTTATTATTGTGTAAACTCTGTTCTTCCTCTCTTCTCAACCTATTAAAAACAAAACCAAACCAGTACTGAACTCTGTAGAAGATGTGCAGCAAGAACTACCTTTGATTGCTACCTACAGCATTTTTGCTGTACACACACACTAAAAGTTGAGGCTGCAGCCCTAAAGCTGTCCCTAAAGGTGAGACTTTTGAAGTTAGCACAAGACTAGTACTACTCCTTGCAAAGCATACCAAGCAGAGGAAGGCGTTGGCTCTGTTCAAGCAGTTTAACCACAGCTTTTAAACCTTATTCTATTTTGAAAAGGGTTAAATTAAACTTTTAGTAGTAAAATCCAAACAGTAGCATCATCTCCCTCTGCAAGACCCCGGGAAGATGCAAGCTTACGTCTTCAGGAGCCTGCTGCCCACCCTCCCCCCTGCAGCACCATTGGTGTCTGCCCAAGAACCTACCTGTGAACTTCTCTCCAGCTGCTGAGCTCCTCCTGGCAGCCAGCGCTTCGTCCAGGGGGACGGCAGCCGAGACAACAGCGGGCGCGGGTGGCCGAGCGGCGCCTTCCTTGGCACCGTTACAACCGGGGCTTGGCAGAGCTGCTTCCTCAGCAGCCGGCCTGGCGACGGGGATGGGGACTGCGGTGAACCTCCTGGCACCTGCCCCTTGCTGTGCAAAGACAGCACGGCTGGCACTGGGGTTCCAGTGCTGCGTGGACTGAAGCGTAGAGGCGACTACAATGAAAGGTGGAGCGGTTCCCCTGATGCTTTTTTCTTGCGTCCCATAAATCGGAGCAGCCACCTGAGGCAGCTGCCCGCGGGGAGGAGCCTCCCCCCTGGCAAGGCTGAGGGCTGCCTGGGCAGAAGGCCCACCAGCTCTAGCAGGAGGAAAGGAGGGTGGTGATTTTTGGCCTTGTTTCAAGTCAGTTAGGCAGTAGAGGGTCCACACCTCAGAAAGTGGTGCTGGGTGTTCTGCTTCACTTGATGCCATGGCTACAAAGGTAAAAATAAAGACTGCTGGTATCGGGAGCAAGGAATTCCAGTCGTAGTGTAAATGCTCATGTTGAAAACAACCCTCCCTGCGCTCGGCAAACGCAAGCACGGCAGAGAAGGGAGCTGGGGTAGCAAGCACTGGGTGGTAGGTGGCCAGCAAACACCTGCAGCCTAGAAAGAGATGGGGCTGCTGGGTAAGCACTGAGCTGCTGTTTCTGCAACTGAAGTTTGTCAAATTCCCCTAAAGTTTTTGGTGGTTTGGGTTTTTTGTTTTGAGAGCCAGTGTTAATTTACAAATGTGCTTAAGCTCAGCTCCTCCCTGAGGGTTTCTCCAGCTGGGCTCTTGGCCTCACGGGACCGAGGGGCTCACCAAGAAAGATGAGCACCAGCTCTCCTGCAGTTTGTGGTGCTGCTGACCCCTGCCTGCCCACTCAGCCCAGCTGCAGCAACTCAAGCCAGCAGAGACAACCATCACTTTTTTTTTTTTTGTGGTGGTGTTTTTTCCCCAAATGGATCCATGGCTGGGTCAGTGCTGGAATAGGGGATACTTGAGGGGAGGAGAATCACAACTCGGGCTCTTCAGCCACAGGGCACACGTATTACATCATAGGTCTCTAACACCTGCTTCCAGAAAGGGGCTTGTTTTGAGCAAAACCATTTGGCACCAATGGGCACCTTCCTCTCCCTCTTTTCTGCAGCTTTGCCCCCAGAAGTCTTGCCCTGAGCGAGCCACATCTCTTGGAGCAGATGGCAGCGAGATCCAAGACCCGTGCGCTGGGGCCAAGCAGGTGCTGTTGGCACAGCAGCTTTAGAAACATCTCCACCCTGCAGTCCACCAGGCCAGGCACTTTTCCATTTCATGACCATCGATGAAGGTCTAGAGGTGGAAGCTGAGACGGAGGTGTCACAAAGAGTCAAACTGTCTCACCTGTGAAATGATGTTGCTCAGCTGCTTCCACTGGTGCTGTAGCTTCCCTGGGCTCAGGATGGAGCACTAGCTCAGCAGCAGATCGCCCTAAGCTCGTGGTACTCAAGCCCTGCCCTGCATTTAATGGCTGCTCCATCTTTAACAGATGAGCTATTTGCTCTACAAAGGGAATGATTATTTTCTGTGGAAACTGCTCAACATAAGGTGGAGCCTCTGTGAGCAGAGTGGGCTCATCGTGCCAACGCTGTGACTCCAATTCAGTGGTTGAGGGCACCTCAGCTTTGTTGCAGGAAGGCACAGCCTGCAATGGACCTTTAGGAGCAGGTGAGAGTGGGGGTGAAAGAGGTGACAGCTGTTCCCAAAACGGGACTTCAGGAACTCGATTTACATCATTTATGGAGCCATCAGCCTGGCTGGATGAGGGCCCTGGTTCTCCAGCTATGGAGGACTGGCTCCATGCTCCTGTTTGTGAACCAACAGCCTCTAGATAAGCTTCAGCTGCTGGGATGGCAGAAGCATCTTCAGCAGCACCTTCTACTGGTGTCAATTCATTCTCTGAAGTCTGGGAGTCTTCATCAAGCGTCTGCACACTGGTTGCCTCATCCCTCCCAGAGCATAAGGAACCCCTGTTATCTAGCACGTAGTCAGCAAGCTGTGCAGGCTCAGCAGGGACATAGACCAGCTCAGCTCCCTCGGGGGACGGAGCTTCATCGGATGCAGGGGGTGATCTGCTTTCTGCAACGGAACTGGCAGTTGATGGGTGCTGAGTTCCTTTGGAGCTATACTGAATATCAGGTTCCTCAAGGAACAGGTCGTCTTCTGTGTTAGTACACTTGTCCTTTTGCTTGGGCTCCCCAGAAAACAAAGTATTTGTTGACTCCGATGAGTTCTTCTCCAGTCCCTCATACCTGCTTTCTGCAAGGTAAACATCCATAAGGGCAAGACCTGAGCAACTGTTTCCATTTAAACAAAATCAAGAGCAATTTGAGCACCAAATCAATTAGATGCTTTAGAGCAATTTCATGGGGCTTCACAAATTATCCCCCCTACAAGCTAAGGTGGGGGTTTGCTGCCTGCCTATCAATAAGGGGAAAGAAAATTCTGAGAGCAGTGGTATCACCTCAGGACCTCAGAAACCTTCTCTGTATTCCTGAGCCTGCAGAGAGGGCTACACTCACCTCCTGCTGGCACACACTGCTACACTTAGGGGGCTAAAAGATGAAGCCTTTTACGTTAAGCACATCAGGTAGGTCAGCTAGAAGCCCATGGCTCCTGTCTGCAACAGCTCAGAACTGTCTGGCTCTGGTTCTCTTAGATGCAGAGGCAGTGATAGTGCAGCTCCCTCAAGAATCTTGATTAGTTGAGCTGACAGGTATCCAGGTGAAGAACAGGGTAAGATGTGAACCCAAGCAAGTGCTCATGGGATCACACCAGAGTTCCATTATGTGGTTAATAAACCCCTCAGCTCTGGAAAAAAAGAGAAAAACCCCCACACCAAACCAAAAGTCTGTTTTCTATCATGATTGGCAAGTGTTGGCCAGTACGAGAGCCCAGCTCAGTAGCAGAGAAGGTCTTTTAATAGTCAGCACAGCTCAGCACTGCGGTGTTTGCTGAGGTCATGCCTGGATGAGATCAGTTAGAGAGAAACATCACTGGAAGGAAGACAGAGCTAAATCCTCTCTGAAGAACATTCTTCCGATGGCCACCGCAAGCCAACACAGACCCACTTATAACCCAGCATCAGGACCCAGCAATGCCACTGGGGCACAACCAGTCCCCAAAGCCACGCTGGCACCAGAGACTCCAGAGGAAACGTTGCTCAAGCTTGGTAAGGAATTCCTCTCTGGACACCCCCTTCCATACCAGTTACATCACCATGCAGGAGGCATGGACGGTACAGAGCGTGCAAGGGTCAGTTCACAGCCCCACCAGCAAACCCCCGGTGGGCTCTCAGGCAGGAAAACCTCTGCATTCTGCAGCCACTCCCCAGCATGCCTGAAGAGTCACAGCACAAAAGGAATATTGCACCTTTTGAAAAAGGTCTCTGGGAGCTCCTGACCACTCTGCCTGGTAAGATCCCGGTACAGATCCCGCTGGACGATACATCGGAACATACAGAGACTCAAAACAGCTGGCACAGCTTCTCCGGGGCAAAGTGTGCCTGACTAGTCCAGTGGCCTTCAGCGAAGGAGTGGCTGTGTCACTGGACACGGGAAGAGCTACGGATGCCAGCTACCTGGACTTCTGTGAGGCCTTTGACAGAGTCCCCCACAACATTCTGGCCACTGCATGAGTGAGAGGGGTTTGCTGGATGGACTCTGATGGCTAAGGAAGGGCTGCATCCAAAGAGTTACAGGGAACAGCTCAATGTCCAGCTAGAAACCAGTAATAAGCAGTATCCCTCAAGGGTCTGTGGTGGAACCAATACTACCAGGTATCTTCATCAGAGTTGGACTGTGTACAAGCCTGCAGCTGACACCAAGCTGAGTGGTGTGGTTGACACACCTGAGGGGTGAGATGCCACCCAGAGGGACCTGGACAAGCTTGAGGAGCTAGCCCACAGAAAGCTGATGAAGTCCCACCAAGGCCAAGTGCTGCAGAGGGGTCAGGGCAATCCCAGCTGAAAGTAGAGGCTGGGCGATGAGCAGACTGATGAGCAGACTGTGGAGAAGGTCTCGGGGGTACTGGCTGGAAAAGTGGTCATGAGCCTGCAACGTGCACTCACAGCCCAGAAGGACAATTGTATCCCAGGCTGCGTCAGAAGTGTGACCAGCAGGTCAAGGGAGGTGATTCTGCTCCTCTACTCCACTATCGTGAGACCTCACCTGGAGTGCTGGGTCCAGCTCTGCAGGCCCAGATAAGGACATGGACCTGATGAAGTGAGTCCAGAGGAGGCCACAAAAATTGATCGGAGGGCTGGAGCAGCTCTCCTGTGCAGACAGGCTGAGGGAGCTGGGGTGGTTCAACCTGGAGAAGAGGAGGCTCCATGGAGACCTGGCTGTGACCATTCAGCACTTAAAGGAGGCTTTAAGAAAGAGAGACCTTTTACTGTGGGCTTCCTGGGCAGGATAAAGGGCAAGAGTTTCCAGAGGGTAGGAAGAGGGTACGTTTAGATTAGATATCAGGTTTAGATTAGACAATGAGGGTGGTGAGACACTGGACCAGGCTGCCCAGAGAAACTGTGGATGCCCCATCCCTGAAGTGCTCAAGGTCAGGTCAGCTGGGGCTTGAAACCACCTGTCTATTGAAAGATGTTCCTGCCCATGGCAGGGGGTTGGAGTAGATGGCCTTTAATTTCCCTTCCAACCCAAACCATTCCGTGATTCCCCGATGATGCAAATTCCTGTGTGAGACCAGTAATGCAACATTGCAAACGCACAAAAACTCAGGCTTTGGTGCTACCTGAAGTCACCCTGCAACATCCACAATTCCTTCTTAAGAGGACCAGAACTCCTTCAAGCGCTGAAATCCATGGTGGGTATTTAGAGGTCTTAAGGTAGGAGTAAGAGAGCATTGTTTTCTATTCCCGGCTGGGGCTCCTCGTCACTGCTCTACTTACCGTAGTGTACAGCTCTCGGCTGATGGACCAAGGCTGCCCCACGTGCTGGCTGGTATCACCATTACTTGGAACCCAATTTATCTGGCCTTTTTGAATAAAGGGGCTTTTGGAAACCAGCAGATGAAGACCCAAACCAGTGAGGTAGAGACAAAGGGCCTGTGGGTTGGACACCGAACCCATGCCACTGCTCCTAGACATCTTGCAGTGGCACCACAATCCCAGTGCTTACAGCAAACCCAGGGAGCAGCTGAAAACTCCCAGCACTTCCCAAAGGCATCAGCAGCCCGTGGAGCAAAATCACCTTCTTACGAAGACACACAACATCTATTTGCAAAGAATGGGCGAGCGTGAAGCTCCATCTGTGCAGAGGGTGATAAATCACACTGCGAGTAGCTTTAAAGCACCAAAGGCATCCAGGCTCTCCTCGCAAGGAGAAAGGACAGCATCCCAGGGGACTAATTCTTCCCCCAATCAATAGGAGCAAGCACTTTGGGCAGATGCCTCCCTTTTCCATAGCTCGGAGTCGATGAGCCTCTTTCAGGTGATTACAGATGGGCTGCATCCCATAATAAGTGAAAGTTCCTTGAATCCGTTCAGATTGGAACATTGTCTCAAAATATTTTGAAAGGACAAAGAGCAGATTATCTTACCAGTAACGAAGACAAAGTTTTCAACCAGTTCCGTGAGGTCCAGATTCGGGTGCTCTGAAAGGAGAAGCAGCAGCTCAGCTGGGGCAGGACAACGCTCTCGGGAAGCTCTTTGGGTGGAGCATGGGGGGGACACAAACCTTTTTGAAAGGCAACGAGGTCCTGGAAATAGAGAGCGAAAAACTCGGCAACGTCGGCCGGGTTGCTTTCGATGGCAGCCCGGCTCACCCCTTCTAGCAGGGCCGTGAGCCCGTATGGGACCGGCATCCTGATGTTGGAAGGCTGCATCTCTGCCCCCTGCAGCTGGCTCACAGCTTTCCCACCTGGAGGAACAGAGCACCTTGGCTGAGCTCCTGCCCCGGCCCGCTGTGGAGTGCAAACCCCGCCGGCGTGATGGCAGCTGCTCGTGCCTCACCGTGCCATCAGGACCCCTCCTCTGCTCCCTCAACTCAACGGGGGTGTTCACCATTTACCAAGCCCCGTACTCCCCCTCTACGCATTCAGGCAGCGGGAGGCACAGTTGGGGAACCAGCCGACCAGGGAACCACCACAGGAACTCAAACCCCTCTCAATTCCCATTCTCTAGACAAAACCCACCCAAGAACCCCCTGTGGTGACCCACAAAAGCCATTTATATTCCCAGCAAAGAGTTTAGGGGACATTTTCCCATCCCCTCCAGTACTTGCTCTCTCCTGCTCTGGGCCACAGGTGTACCTGGGGCTGCCCTGCCCAGCCAGGAGGACATGACATCACAGTGCCCGTGATGATGGTGCTGAGGTTCGCAGCCGTCGGTGTCTGCGCTCCAACTGGCAGGAGGTAGTGGAGGCAAAATGCAGGATGAACATTTCCCCCTGTGCAGTCAGCGTGCCCCCCAGCTGGGTGATGATCCTGTGCATCAGGAAGAGCCTGTCTTGATGGGGGCCAGGAAGGCCAAGGGGCTCCTGGGGGGTATAAAGAAGAGTGTGGCCAGCAGGTCAATGGAGGTTCTCCCCCTCTACTCTGCACCTGTGAGACCTCACC
>VWZY01013676.1:8665-27837 GCA_013399075.1 Chloroceryle aenea | reverse complement strand
CCAGAAGGTAAGGGAGCTGCAGCAGGACCCGGCTCCATCCGAGATGCATCCGCAGTGGCCTGCCAAGCTCGAGCTGGACTCAGTGTTGGAGCTTTCTGTCCTTCATACCTGCTGTCGTCTTGTCCCTCAGACCAGGAGATGCACGAAGGAGAAGACTTCATATGCAGTGAGCAGCAGTGATGAAGAAGATCTATCAAAGGAGATCGGAGTCACTTACAAATCAACAAGGTCGGCGGTAAGGACTGGGAAGGAACATAGTTCTGGGCTGTGGGGTCAGGTGGGACTGGCAGACAGTTTGCCTCTGCAAACGTGGGATCAGCCCTTGCTTTTTTTTCATCTATAGATGCACCTCGCTGTCCCTTTCCTCTGAATAGACAAGCACCTAGATTTATTCTTCTGATACCTCCTGTGTCCTCAGGAGGCCATCTAAGGTTGGCCTTCCCCTCTTAGCGGTGGGAATTAAAACCCCAAGGTGCCACTGGACTTGCCCAACATCAAACAACATTTTCAGGAGAGGGAGCACTTGTATCATGCTCCCCTGCCCATGAGTTCGAGTGCTTGGTTTCACACCTTCTTCCTTCCCAAAGAATTAAAGGTGCCTTAGAAGGTGCTCCCATCTCTGTCCTTGTGACAGAGTAAAGAGCTACAGAGAGGTCATCATTTTCTTGGGGTTGATGAGTGGTGTGTCTTGGGTGCCTTGCTGACATCTGGAGTGGAGAGAAATCAGCTGGGAAGGTTTGGGCACAGCTTAAATTGGTTTTCCCAGTAGAATTTTTTTTCTTAACTTACCTCTTGATCCAGCAAAGCTTTACCCATTATCACGAGCCTGGGCAGGATAAAAGTGGGATTAAAAGCCGGTACCAAGACACATTCCTCTTCAGACCTGTTTCCTTATCATCTGTGCCTCTATAAAATGGGAACAATACCTGGTCCAAGCTGCAGGGTCAGGCTGCGGTCTCCTGGTCTCCTTAGAGATGAATATGAATATAAACTGGTGCTGTGACTATTCCCTGCTTTGGCTGGTGCCAGGTGGGGCAGCATGTTGCTAGCTCTCCTTGCTGGAGGAGAAGGGGGAGGGAACAGGAGACGACAGCTTTGGGCTCCAGGAGCTTTTGGCACCCAAGTTGGATTTGGTTTTAATTGAGGCTGGCTGTAATTATTCTTTGGTGTCTCTGCAGCTGTTGCTGAAGATCTGATAAAACCCAGGAATAGGTCTCTGCTCAGTCCATTAGAGAGGAATCTAAACCAGTTTGCTGTATTGAAACTGAATTTAAGCCACCCACAGCCGGGTTAAAAGTTCAGATGTAACATCCTGCCTGTAGGTGGGATGCTTTCATGACCGAAGTGTTGGACACAAGACCTGAGTTCAGCTTCCAGCTAAGCTGGGTGTGAAGGAGCAAAGTAAGGACAAGTGTGGAAGATTCTCCCTGTCAGGGAGAGGTAGAAACTGGTGGAAGGTCAAGCAGGTTATGCCCTGTACTTGCTCTGTGGCCAACCCCTCAGGTAGCCAGGGAGCTTGCTCTCTCTCGTCTGCTTTTCTCTTCACTGTTGTCACAAGTTCTTTTTTGCTTTTCAGAAACCCGTTGGCCCGGAAGACATGGGTGCCACTGCAGTGTATGAACTGGACACGGAGAAGGAGAAAGATGCCCAGGCCATCTTCGAGCGCAGCCAGAAGATCCAGGAGGTGAGACAGCTTTGCTCTGGAAGAGCTGGTGCTCTGCAGCACGAGCACATGTGCACTGCTCATCCCCTTCTGCTCACTGAGAAACATTGGAGTTTCTTCCTCCCTGGAGATTGGAGAAGCCAAGAGCATCACCCTTGCAAAGGGGATGTTTCTGGCTTTATTGGCATCTTGGTATTGAGGAGAGCAGGGCTGGGGCGACTGGTGTCAGAGTGGCAAAAGCTAATCTGTGTCACAAAGCTTTCCTGGTCCTTCATCACCTTTCCTTTTGCTTTCTTAGGAGCTGAGAGGAAAGGAAGATGATAAAATTTACCGTGGTATTAACAACTACCAGAAGTACGTGAAGCCCAAAGACACATCGATGGGAAATGCCTCTTCAGGAATGGTCAGGTGGGTTGGGCTGAGCCCCAGAGGACTGGGACCACAGCAGAGCTGAGGCACCATTCCCAAAGGGGCCTTCTCCACCGCAGCTGTGCAGCCTGAGCCTTCTCCCACCCTTCCAGGAAAGGACCCATCCGTGCTCCGGAGCACTTGCGGGCCACCGTGCGATGGGACTATCAGCCTGACATCTGCAAGGACTACAAAGAAACGGGGTTCTGCGGCTTCGGAGGTGAGGGGGTCCTGCTGCAGCTGAACACGTGCCGTGCCAGATGTGCAGGGGGATCCGTGTTTGTGGTGCTAAGAAGTGCTCTTGCTGATCTACAGACACTTGTCTGCGGAGCTGGGGCGTGATGCTGCTGCAGGGGTGGTTTAGGTGACGTTCTTGTCATTTGTGTCACCCTTCTGAAAGCTGATGGCCTCTAACCAGGGTTACAAGAGTCCCGGGAGGGTCCTCCGGGGTCTTCCAGTGACCCACATTCCCACAGGGATTCTGCCCGCTGAGGCCGTGCGAGGGATGGGATTATTTCCCATTCTTTACCCCACGTGTGTCGATGCCAGAACAGTCACCAGGGCACAGGGAGCACGATCCTCACGGCCTCTCTGCCCCGCTCCCGCAGCTCGGTGCGGCCCGGGAAGCAACGGGATTTCCCCTTCCGCTGGGCGAAGCTCAGGCTGCTCCTGGATGAGGTGTCCTGTTAACACTCGACCCCACGCAGCCCGGCCACTAATTCCTCTTTCTTTGTGCTCTCAGACAGCTGCAAATTCCTCCACGACCGCTCGGACTACAAACACGGCTGGCAGATCGAACGGGAGCTGGACGAGGGCCGCTACGGAGTCAATGGTACGGCACCGCCCGGAGCTAACGCTGGAGGCGGCTGCCACCACCTCCTGCCTCTTCCCCTGCCCTAAAGCAAACATGACTTTGGGATGTTGGCTCCCTAAGAATGAAAAGGGTCCTTTGCTGTCTCAGACTGGGCTGTGGGATGAATTCATTGCAGGCAGAAAGGACTGGTTTATTCCAAAGCTGCAGAGCTCTCTGCTGCAGTGTAACCTTAGGACCAGGAACCACTGCCAGGGTTGAGCAAATCTGCTGCTTCTAGGTAACTGCTGACAGCCACCAGAGAAAACAATCTCCCCTGGCCCTTGAAAGGGGCAGTGCTGCTGCTGTCTGGGGCCCAGCAGTGAGCCCTGGGGAGACGTGACCATCTCCTGGCCCTCAGGTGCTCGGGGTGGGATGATTCCATGCCGTGTCACATTATTTCTCACTCACAGCATCCGTAGCCAGGCCCAAGGCTCACGAGCGTTGCTCATGAACCACTGTGCGGGGACAGCTGGAGCCAAAGAGTTTGGTGGCAGCTGGTTTGGAAGAAAATCTAAGAAGTAGGAGGGGGCTGGAGGATTTGTCTCTTTATAGCAGCGAGTGGGCGAGGTAAAAAAGAATTTGCTCTTGGGAGATGAGCTACGAGCACGCTGGCTCATTAGACCCAATTATATCCCAGTCCCACGTGTATTTCTGACATCAGCAACACCCAGATGCCAGAGCTCTGTTGTTTCCAGAGGAGATTCAGTCCCACCTGCTGTGCTCTCTCCATATTTAATATTTCATGCCCCACGCACAGGCTGGTTTGGCTGCTTCTGCTCTTGCTTCACTCTGTTTAACTTTCTCTTCTGCAGATGAGGAAAACTATGAGGTGAGCAGTGACGAGGAGGACATGCCCTTCAAATGCTTCATCTGCAGAAGTTCTTTCAAGAACCCCGTGGTCACCAAGTAAGTGGTAGTTTGGCACAAGGAGCCAAGTCTTGGCTGTCAGTCCAGTTCACTAGTCAGTCATTCACTGTCGAGGCAAATCCAGACACTGCCCATGGGCTGGTGGCTGGAACCTGCTGCTCGTCTGCCCTGGTGGGTGGGGAAATCCTTTGATAACCAGGGAGTCTCATGACTGCATCTGGAATGGGTCCTTGAGGGGAACTCAGGCCTTTGTTGTCCAAAAGCCTCAATTTCCACAAATACTGCCTCATCCCATCATCTTTCCCCTTAAACCTGAGGTTTTGCTTTCATGGCCCCATTCCTCCTGGACACGTGAGCAGAGAAACGGAAGGATGGGGAAGCCAGGAGCACAGGGCTGGGGGACAGCATGGGCATCACACACTGCCAGCCCCCTCCCACACTGCTGCCTGTCTTGCTGGGTACCCTGGTGCCTGGCAGAGCTCACTGGTGCCCCTGTGCCATCCTTCCCCATCAGGGGGGCGATGCTGAAGCACCTTCCATGGGGCTGGCGGTGCAGAGGAAGCTCTGCACTCAGCTCACTTTGGTGTCCCCCAGGGAGCAGTGGCCAATCCTTTCTAACTCCTGGACGCAGGGGTTGTTTCTGGGGACTTGCAGTGACATCAGTGCCTCCCTACAGGTGTAGGCACTACTTCTGTGAGAGTTGTGCCCTCCAACACTACCGCAAATCCCAGCGCTGCTACGTCTGTGACAAGCAAACCAATGGAGTCTTCAACCCAGCAAAAGGTAATGGGTGTCACTGGGAGAGAAGGATTTCAGGGGGAGTGTTAGGAGCAGCAAAGGCAGCAGCTCCTGAGGTGTCTTCTTGGTGTTGGGCCTCGTCCTGAGCTGGAGCTCACAGCTCTTGGCTGCTGGCAGAGCTTCCTTCAGTGCCAGGAGACACTGAACCTCAGCTTGGGTGGCTCTGTGGGTACAAAATGTGCATCTGTACTTGCCCAGTGGGCGAGCTCGGGGAGTGGGGCTTGTGGTGAGGGCAGGAGGGATGTGCCAGGGGAGCAGAGGCTGTAACATCCGAGGCCCTGCCCTCGGCAGATGGCAGTCGCTCAGGGCTGAGCCTTGGTGTGGCAGGTGGGCTCAGGGAGATGGGTCTGTCCAGGAGCTGGACACCCAGCTTTGGTGTGGGATGGCCCCAGCACCTGGAGGCTCATCCTGCCTATTCCTGCATTTCAGAACTCATGGCAAAATTGGAAAAACACAAAGGAGAGGAAGAGGAGGAAGAAGAACAGCAACACTCAGAGCAGCGAGAGGATCCGCACTAGCAGAGCACCCTGTTTTGTATCTAACTGAATAAAGCTTTCATGGGGGGGAAAAACCAGCTCACAGCAGTTGCCTTGGGGCCAGCAGCTGTAGCCAGTGCGTGTGTAGCCAACCAGCAACTAAACCAGTGTCCTGCCCCTGCCAGACTCCTTGTTCCCTGCTCTGCTGAAGGCCCAAGACAGAAAGGTAAGGTCAGACCCACGAGTGGTGGCTGAGCACGGCCCTCTCCTGCTCCCAGGACCCCAGCAGCACGCCTGGGGCAGAAGGGTGGAAGGTTGGGCAGGAGGGGGGTTGAAGGCTGCACACATTTAGTTACCTCATAACTTGTTTTTTTGACCAAGGTGCTGCTCTTTCACTCCTAACTTTGCTTTACCCTGCTTGCTTCCCCCTGCTGTGTAAGCCTAAAACTATCTCCAAGTTAAGTCCAAGATCTTCAAGCATGCAGTGAGCTGAAAGCAGGGGAAGGGAGGAGGAATATTAGCTTGGGTCAGGTTTCTCCTCCCCCCTAAAAGTGCTAACTGAGGAGAAAGCCAGCTCGAGGGCTGCACGGGGCTGTGCTGTATTACAGCTCAGGCTATCAGCTGGGGGTTTTCTACCAGATTTTTGGTTCCCAGGAGACTTCAAGAGAGGCTTAGAACTTCAATGGGCAACAACCCTCAACTCATCCCTGTTCTGTGAGGAAACCCATCACCTCCCAGCACAACCACTGGAGTGTCACTGACTGTCCCGCGGGGTTGAGCTGTGAGTGGTACTGGGCTTTTTCTTGCTCTAAGCACCAGTGATTTGGTTCCTGTCCAGGCTTGGGGGAGAGGCATAAGGAATTTCACAACCTGCAGATTTCGTGACAAGTTAGGAAGTTCACAGAATCAGGGTGGTNCCAGCCCCTCAGCATCTTCACAGCCTCTGCTGGAATCCAGTAGTTTCCTGTTGATCTCAATTTCCTAGAATGAAACTAAATCCAGGAGCCAAACCTGATCCTAGAGAGGAAGCAGAAGTGAGCCTGTCCTGTCACTTGTACCTGCCCTTCCAGCACCGGGAGAACAAGCACCCACTACTGAAACCTGCAGGAAAGAGCAAGGACAGTTGTTTGCAGCTTCTTAATTCAATTGAAAGAAATAAGATTCTGAAACACAAAGGCAGTTGTGTAACAGCACTAGGAGCTGTACCACAGCAAACTGCCCTCCACTGGGTATCTTCTAATGCCATCCAGCTCTTGCCAGCTCCTGGGGTACAAGCAGCAGCCTTGTAACTAAAGAAAATGTTGGGGTTTTATTTAAGCAGTGAGCAGAGACAGGCTTGGGCAGCAGCTACAATCTACAATCCACTCAGACTTTTAACACAACTTCAGAAATACTTTATTTGTTTTGACAAAAAAAATCTAGAGTAACAAACTTTATCTGGGTTCAAGTACAGTTTATGAACACAAGAAGGACCTGTTGCCAGCACCACTACTCCCATCAACCACACCTACAGGACTGGATTCTCAGTGCTTTGTTAAAGGGGAGAAAGACATCCAGTGCCCCTGGTCCTCAGAAGGGACAAACTAAAGTCTTAAATACACCTCCAAAAAACAATTATCAAGGAACAGGGGAGAGCTGTGACAGCAGCAGGGCAGAGCCACAGCCGTGGATCCAGGGGAGCCACACAAGAAGCTTTTCCCTGCTGTTCAGTCAGGAAAGGTGGTGGAAGGCTTAAGATCAATACTGTACATGATGTTGAAAGAGGAGTTGTGAGCAAGAGGGTTGAAGATGAAAGTCAAGTTACTTTTCCTCCATGCTGGGGCAAGTATGTCACTGAGGACAAGCTGGTGTGAGTGTTGCATGCTGTGAAACCAGCCCAGCTAGTGGGAGGCTCAACTCGACGTGCTGGGGGAGGGAGGGGGATGATAAAAAAGCTGGTACATGGCCTAGGTGGTCCAGGCAGCCACAGGAGAGCCTGGAATGCCCTGACCTGGAGCTCAGAGTTCTCAGCATCAAGTGAGAAAAGACCCTGCCAAAGCTCTCTCCAGAACTGGAAGAGAAGAACCCAGTGCTGCAGAGGAATGCCCAGTGCAGTGAGTGTGCTTGGAATAGAATTGGGTTGTCTTCCCCATTTTCCATCACAAAGCAGTTTCTAAATTTAAGAACATAATTCCTTTTTTTATCCCCACTCTCAAAGCTTACCCGGGGACGAGGCTGTAGCAGTAAATCTGACCAGCTCTAAGAGAATGCCCAAAACCAAGAGCTGCCAGCCTCCCCTCCACTCTAAGGCACCCTTGAGGAGAAAGAACCCAAGAGGGCAGGGACGTGCAGCCTTCAACTGTGACATAAGGAAGCCAGTGATTTTTAGGAAAAAAAAAAACATAAATAGAGACTACACAAACTCACTCAAGCCATTCAAGTGATCTACCAGTGCTCAGCTGCAAGAACTGGGGCTCTGGGCTCTGCACCATCTGGAATATTCCACAGTTCCTCAGGGTTGATCCTTTCCCAGCTCAGGTCTGTCCATTTGGTTCCAGGCAAGTAAAAAGGCAGCTGAAATTCCTTCCCAAGGACCTGTAAACTCTTCCACGCGTAACATTCATCAACTTTTATGAACAGGAACAATAAATTACAATGTCCAGAAAGCTCCTCCAGAACCAGTCCCCCTTTTTCTAGAATTCCCAGTCATCCACATCCAGCTGCTCCAGGTTTGACACCAGCCCAAAAATGCCACTGGGATCCTGGGGCCGCGTTCCTTCAAAATTGGTGATGGGGGTGACGGGGCGCAGGAGTTCGGGGAGTGCTTCAGAAGCACGGCGTTTGATCTGCACAGAAAGGAGAACTCAGCTGCTGAAATCCTTCCCCACAGATCAGAACAGCCTGTGGTTATAAGCAGGGAGTAAGAGCACAGCAGCATCCTTCTGTGCACCGAGATGTGCAGGATTTCTGCATCTTCTCATCTCAAAGTGCTTCGTGTGTAGCCTTTCCAGCAGCACGTGGGTGCTGTGGTCCTGATGCTCCCCTCCATGCACCACTGCCCTAACCCTCAGCTCAGAGCAAGCCAGACAAATCATTTCAGAGGCAAGAGAGACTTTGCCTCTTCCCCTGCCAGGGCTGGAGCTCACCAACCTGCCACAGAGCTGTTAAGTGCTGCAGAGGTCACCTCAGGTTGGTCCCAGTAAGGACCCAGTTAGGACTGTCTCGTTCCAGTACTCAGTTGTGGGTTAAAAACTCCTGGCATCCAGGGCAGGCAGACTGACATCCTCTATTAACTAAGGAAGAGATGCTTTGGGAACAGCCCATCCACCTCCCAGGAGAACGTGAGGCTCACCAAGCTGCACTACAGTTAGGTCACCAAATTAACTGAATCCTTTCAGATGGCAGAAAATGCAGCAACTCAACATTCCCACCCTCGGGCTCAGTGACTCGGCAAGACAACTACAGAAAAGCCCCTGTTCTTTATCTGCAGATGAAAGGAGTTCCTTACCTGCTTGAAAAAGGGATGATTAAGCAGAGTGCCTGCGCTTGGCCTGTGAAGGGAGGTAGAATAAAGCAAGCACACAAGAAAATGTGTCAGTCTTCAAAGTCAAGTAGTAGAATCAAGGAAAGACCAGAGTCACTCCTGCCTCTCTCACCTCTCCCCTTTTGCAACCACTAGCACTGTTTCTGTTCACGTGCTGCTTTATGCTCAACCTTTTTCTTTTACCTACTTGCACACCCCAGTATTTGGCCAAGGCAGAGTTTCTGAACAGCATGGTGTGCTGAAGTTTGTCACAGCTAAGGACAACCTTATGCTCACTACAGAGGAAAATACAGTTCCAGATCACTCCCCATCACTATTCTCTGTTGGCTGAACAGCAGATGCATGCAGCTATGGGAACTGGCTAAAGAATCTCACAGGGACCCGAAACTGAAGTTGTTCTATTTCTTTTCCTGCCACGTAGCACCACTCTACCCCCTAAAGAAGTTTGCTAAGTAATTATTCTCTAGAAATTATTCAGAGCATTAACACTGCTCTTGTTTGACCCACTTGGGCTGCTCTTCCCGGCATCCAGAGCACACCCTCAGTCTGCTCCAGGAAAGAAGAACACCAAAGGATGTTTGGTGGGGTTTAATCAGCCCTGGAATAGCAGAGGTCTGCAAAGTGCAGCTTTACCTGAAATCGGGGCTCCTCTGGAGGCACTGCTCCACAAAGTTATGGAAGTAGGTGGAGAAGGTCCGAAGGTAAGGGTGCAGGGCCGGCTCTCCGTTGGCCGCTCGCACGTTGCTGATGGCCATGCTCTCACCCATCCCATAGTTAGCACTAGAACGGGAGGTTTTCATTGTCAGCTCATCAGCAGGGATCGTGGTGGTGTCCAGCAGGCAGGGAACAGTTCCGTTCAGCTTTTCCAAGAGCATCTGGAAGAGAAGGGACGTAAGCAACATCACACATGCAAAGACCAGGCAGTGAAGATTTCTCAGTGGATTTCTAATGTCCTCAGAATTTGGACGTGACCATTCTGACATTAGAGAGCCAATACAGAAGCACTGCAGCTGTAGGGAAAAAGCAATTCAGGCAGGCACAGCAGCCTCGTGTCCTCACATCCAGGTACAGCAAAAGCAGTTCCATGTGCCAGGATGAAGGATAAGAAAGGAAAAAGCTCTGAAGCCTTACCTGAGTAGAAGGCATGTCTTTAAACGGTACGTGTCCGTTTGCCAGCTCACAGGCCGTTATCCCTACGCTGTAAATGTCAGATTTTGCATCGTAACCCTGGAGATTCTAGATGAAAACAGGGGAAAAAAATAGGCTTGTGGACTTGCATGTTGTGGAATGTTGGGCAATGCCCATAATTTGATATGCAGAGGAGCAAACCCAAGTGATTAGAGCAGTACAACCCGCACAGAGGTGGGTTAATTGTGGTGGTGGATTTTTTTCTTTGTTAAAATACAGAGTTAAGGGCAACATTTATTTAGCTGATACCAGCTAGCTAGAAGGGATGGCATCTGCCTGTGGGTAACTGGCATCTGATGCTAACAGGATGCCCCGTAGAGGTACCCACAAGAAGACTATTTGGTCAAATAGACCAAATTTTACCCCTGCATGCCCCCAAATCCATCTCCTCTGGCCCCTCCCCTTCCTTTTCCTTGCAATCACTCACCTTCCTATGGAGGGAAAGAAAAACCAATGTTGTAACGTGGGCTTCTCAACAACTGCCCCTTTTGAGAGGAATGCAAGTTTCCCTTTGCTAGGGGTCACTGGTTTGAAGGTAAAAAGGATAGAAGAAGAGAACAGAGTTCATCACCAGAAGGGTAACCCCATGGCTTTTGTCGTGGCCCTCACTACACCCCCAACCATGCCACGAGAGCTCAGAAACCACAGAGATTCCCATACCACTAAAAACCAGCAGGCTTTGTTACAACACACCTGCTGCAAGACCTCGGGGCTGAGCCAAGGCAACACCTTGATGCTGTATTTGGGAAAATCATGAACAACTTTGAGTCGCTGCCCGTGGTTGATCATGCTCAGGTTACTCCTCAGGCCAGAGAGGTAGACCTTCCCATCGACAGAGATCAGGATGTGGCTGGCTCACACACTCCTGAAAAAAAGAAAGCCAAACAAAACAGAAAGTGAAACATCAGTAAAACATCAACAGCATCCCCAGAAAGACTTCAGTGCAGGAAGGAGTCTGCAAAACATTTAAGGCAGGTGTAGATGTAGATAAGTTGGATTTATTTCATAGTATCATAGAATTGTTCTGGTTGGAAGAGACCTTCAAGATCATCAAGGACATACAATAAAGGAACCAAGGACTTCAGCATCTGAAATAAGCTAGAACTTCAGCATCTGAACTTCACTCTTGCAACAGAAGGTGTATCAGAGAAAAGGAAAAACATGCCAAGGGGTGGAGACAATGATTTAGGAGGAGATTACAAGAAGCTGCAGTACAAAACAGAACCATGTCCTTAAAAGAGGAGCTACAGCAAGGACAAGAGCCTGCTCTACAGTGCACAGGGCTGAGGCTCCTAAGGACCACCCTAAATGCTGGACAAAACCACTTTTACAAACACCAAGAGGGTTCTGATAACCCAGGTTCCCAAAGAATGTTTCTGTGGCAAGGAGAAACACAGGACTAAGGGTTATGGAGCCAACACCTGCAACAGTATCAGGGCAAATTCCCACCACTACACCTGTCCATCTCACTTTGGAGGCTATCAGTAGTATCCAAACAGAGCCTGAACAAGTCACCCTGCCAACGTGAGCTGCAGCTCCAATTGTAAGTCTTAGAACTTCCCACAGAAGGAAAACTCTCCTTCTTTTTTTTCCTACCTATGTACATAGCCCATGTGGTGGATGTAGTCGAGTGCTTTCAATACACCTTGGAGGATATAGGCAATAGCCAGTTCACTCATCCCATCCATAAAATGGGTACAGATCAAATCTTTTGCAGAACCTAAAAAGAAACAAAACGCCTCTTAACTGGTCAGGAAAACCCAAGGATAATTCTCCTCTTCAATCTCCTTTCTGATTAGCAGACAGAGGTATTCCCTCTCCACCTACCGTAGGCCATGAAAGATGTCACTACCCACAGCTCGTTGTCAGCTACAAAAGTTGCTTTGTATGGCACAATGTTAGGGTGGTTGAAGAGCTTGGAAACATGAAGTTCCCCCTAAAATAAGGGAAGAGATTTTGATTCAGTGTAGTAAATATGCTGAAATACAAATAAGCAGTACTGATGGAGCACTGCACTCTCCTAAATGTGAGTTACAGCATTAGTGGATTTGGGTTACCTGCAAGAACGTGACCATTTCATTGGTGCAGGCCTCCAAGTTCACTCTTCTGACTGTAACATACTCTCCTGTGGGTTTATACCTGGCCAGGTTCACAACCATCAAGTCTTCAAAGCCTCTGCCTGAAAGAAAAGCCATGAAAGGTCCAGCAATAATTCCAGAACCACAGACTTCTGGAGGACTCCTCCAGTCCTTGACCCTTGAATCATCTTTAGACTCATTTACTGAAACTATTTTTGGCCTTGTGAAAAAGAGGAATCGTTCCATCAGATACCACCTTGCTTGGCATGTATCCCAGAGAAAGAAATCCTCCTCACCAGTGATATTATCCTGTCCTTACATCCAGAACCGAGGCAGAAATAAAATGTTTAGGCCACAGCCCCACCAAGGCAGGTCTCAGGCTGCTGCTGCTGACTTTGTACTTCATGCTCAGTATCCTTAACCCACCACACACCCCTCTCAGAGCCTTCAGGACTGGCATCTCTTTTTAAAATAAAATGACTTTAAAAATCAAAGAGGACAGGCACCTAATGTCAAAAATAAGCAATTATGAAAAGGCCAACAAATTTGCAGTAGGTATTTTAGACTCCTGATCCTCCAGCTCCCCGGCAGCATTACCTATGATGGTGAGCAACTCATAACAGCTGCTGTCTGGTAGGAAGTTGCTCATGGTGTCCCTTTTAGGGGAAGAAGCTATCGACTCGGAGCTCGCCTCATTTGTCTGGGGAACAAAAATAATTAAGTCAGGTCAAAAGAAATAAAGAACACATGCTGGAAAAATCATCTGCTCCTTATACACCTCAAACTAATACGACAGTATTGAATATAAACAACAAAAAAAGAGAGTTTAGTTGCTGTTAAAGTAATTTTAAACAGTTACTTCTCAATTGAAATCCAGGAGATGCCTCGTTTCAGAAGATCCAGACATCTGTGTTTCAAACACAGAACCATAACAGACAGGTTCTTAACTACTGTCAGAATTTCTTCAGGAGTATTTGGATAAAGCCAATTCCTATTCCCCAGGACAGCTTAAGCACTGCTTTATAGGAACAACCTTTCTCTCATTAATTACAAAAGCTCTGCCACCATCCTGTTGCCTGCACAAAGGCCAAAGGAGAGCTTGTTTCTACCCCTTCTCTGCACCGTGGAGGTCACAGACCCTGGCTGATGCTGGGGGGCTTCTGCTTTTCAGCAGCTCATCCACGGTGAGACCAGTGCAGCAGAAGCTGCTCAGCTCAGTGGCAGAGGGGATGAACCAACTCAGCCCAAGCTATGAAGATCAGACGCACATGAAAAGAGAAGCTTCAAATGAAAGCAAAAAACTTAACTGCAAAGCATTAGTGCTTACTTAAAAAAAAAGGGGAGAAAAAAGGAAAAAGAAAAGAAAAAGACCCCACAGCAGGTGGGGAAGCAGCACTCCCAAGCCTGTCAGCTTCTCTTCACTACACCTGATACAAAGATTCCTGCTTTTTTCTACCTTTCCAAGCAGGATTTCACACAAGACAAACTTCAATGAACTTCAATGTTGCTGCAAGTTCCATTAGACCTTCCAACTCCCTCAAATTTCCAAAGTCACGAGGAGAGCATCCTAATAGGGAACCAAATTTATTTGATGTCTAAGATCAGATTTAATTCTCTCAAATTTCCAGCACATTAACTCTGCCTGACATTTGGAACTCCAGCTCATTTTTTCCACCTCATTCTTCATCAACTGCAAATGCCCTTTATCAGACCTTTCCTCATGGTACACGAAGCAGAAAAGGCTCGTGCATTTTCCTGGAGTGACAGCAAATACTCTTTTTTCCATCCCTGAAAGATGGAAACACTGCAGCGACAGCTGAAAACCAAGGAACTTGCTGTTCTACACTCAGTCTGGGTTAAATGTAGTGCAATGAGCACAGAGGTGAATTTGCTGTAAATGACCTCTGTGTCCCTAAGCCTGCTTTGGGAGTGAGCTAAGAGGCTTCACTGAATCACAGAATGGCTTCAGTTGGAGGGGACCTTAAGGACCACCCAGTTCCAACCCCCTGCCATGGGCAGAGACACCTCCCACTAGAGCAGGCTGCTCAGAGCCCCATCCAGCCTGGTCTTGAACACTTCCAGGGACGAGGCGTTCACAGCTTCTCCAGGCAACCCATTCCAGTGTTCCCACCACTCTCAGAGTGAAGAACTTCTTCCTAATCAAGGCTTCTTCAGGCTTGATGAGGCTCTGAGCAACCTGCCCTAGGTAGAGATGTCCCTGCTTGTGTAGGGAAGTTGGACCAGATGACCTCTAGAGATCCCTTCCACCCAAAAAACATTCTAGGATTCAAATGTCCAATCTTAGTCCACCCTGCTCTAGTTTAAAACCATTGCCTCCCAAGTTCCACCTTCCCAGCAGAGAGCAGACCTTTAAAATCAGGGTATTTTTCAGTTAAGGGAAGAGGCAAAACATAAGATTTGTGACCAGTGCCAAGGTATCACTGCAGCTCAAACAAGCCTAGCACAGCTACTCAGTCCTCTTCCAGGGGACCTGAGATCCCAGCAGCCCCAGATCTCTTTTTCTAGCCCTAAAACTACCCAGTGCTGTTGCTTGCCTGAGAACAGGCAGCAACTTTCCATTCACCATTTCAAACTTCTCTTTAAAGGTGCCTGTCAATTCTGATCTCAATTGTCTCATTCATTACTTCTTCCAGCAACTTCACACAGTCCTGTCAACAGCAAGATTGCCAGGAGAGAGACACAGGCAGATGGAAACCTCTGAAGCAGAAAGGCACCACCAAGGAAATGAAAGCAGGAGGCTCTGATAAGCAGCAGTATGGAGCGATGGCAGCTGGTGAAACACTGAGCAAGATGTAAGTGGTTTGCTTTATTAAATTCCACTCCAGATACAGCATAAGCCAACAAAACAGATGCAAAAAAAAAAAAGAAAAGAGAAATTAATCTTGTTAATGGTGAAGGCTGTTTCAATAGCAATGGAAAAATACTATCAATTCCCCTTTCAAAAGTCTTCCAGTACCATCAGAGGTCTTCACTCACCTCTCCCCGTGTTAGCAGTGACCAGTAACTGAGAGTTAATGCAAAAGGAGCTCTACCAGGAATTTATCAACACCATGAGAGAGGTTTGTTTGGTTTGGTTTTAAAGAAAACAAAGTTCAACTGAAATGCCATTTATGAAATACTGCAGAAAAGCTCCTCGGTGGTTTCACACAGGACAACTTTTGGTGTATGGTCAAAAGCAGCTGCAAAATGAAGTCACCTATGACTAACCTTACAGCATGACTTTCATCCAGAGCTGGCTTTCCAGCTCGATCTGATTTTGAGATAGATTTAAGGAAATGAATCTTTGAAAGGCACCCACTGTTATGAACGCCACCTGGCAATCGGTTACATGAGGCTAGCAAAGGGCTGCACTGGCCAAATGCTGCTCACCAGAGTTGGGTGAATTATTCACCTTTTTCTATAGCCCTGCTGCAAATAGTAAGCTTTTATTTAGATGAAAAAATCAAACTGAGAGTCAGCAATACCACTGCAGAAGTGTCCAAACCCCAAGTGAATGCTGTGACAAAACCAAACCAGATGCCAATCTCTGCTTCCAGTCCAGCACACGCGCAACTCTCGGCGATGTAGAGAAAGCTGGGAGTTTACTTCATTTATACCAAGCATTCCACGTGCATCTCATTAATGTCAGCTTTGTTTGGGCCAGTAAATTACAGACACTGCCACAAACATCAATTCTAAGCAGCTTGAAGTGACACAGTTATAATTGAATCACAGTTTGTGTCTGGAATTCGCTTAAACTGGAGCAAGACCTGCACACCCAAATGCTTCAGTACAGGGTGGGTAGGTGGGAAGTCTTTTAGACAAATACATTTGGCCATTGTTTTATTCTATGAGCCTTGGTCGTTATGAACCAGATAATGCACAATCAGAACAAAAAGCTTCAAGGTCAAGTCTTCAACTGCCACCTTTTGGGTGTACATTTTTGAAGGGGCAGGGACAGCCCGTATTTGCCAGGGATTTTAGGTTTTTAAGAGGCAAAGCTCTCAAAGTGTATGCAGAACTGGCTCTGGGCATGACCAGGCAACAGGAGGCAAAGTCACCTCACGCTGAAAATGACACGATGTTTGGTTTTGATGTTGGAGCCTCTGTTGTGGCTGCGCTGCGGGGATGAGAAAGGAAAACAGAACCCACACGCTCAGAGGGAACACTGGTTTGGAATGGCCAACAGAACATTTTCTGGACCTAGTTTCCAGAAGACCCATAAACCTCTTCCTTTTATTCTAAGAGAGAGTTATAAAAGATTAGCATCTCTGAAAAATCAGATCTAAACAATCTCCCAAACGAGACCACTGAGGGGTTGGGGGCAGCAGGGACGACGACAAAAATACAAATCCAAAAGATTAACCATTGAACTTTTGACCTGTCACACAGACTTTGAAAACCACACACCAAAATCTCCACTCCAGGGTGAAACCTGTTTCCACACTTGTAGAGCTAAATAGAGAGATGAAATATATAACTAAGAGAAAAAGAAAAAGAAAGAAAAACCAAACTTTCACAAGGAATAATCTCCATGCAATGAACCACAGCACCACAGCCTGCAAAAGTCACTTACTTTTCTCCGAGAGTCACCCGGAGGCTGCTCTGGAGTAAAGAAATTAATTGTTCACCATGTTGTGTTCAACAGATACCCGTTTAAAATACAGCTGGAAAACTGAGTAAATAACCCCACGTGATAACTGTTGATACCAAGTCCATACAGTTGGTTGTTTTTAAGGCAAAGATGTTTAATTTACTTTCTGATACCAAATCCATAGTTGCTTGGGGTTATTTTAAGACCAAGATGTTTAATTTACTTTTTGATACCAAATCCATAGAGTTGCTCGGGGTTATTTTAAGACAAAGCTGTTTAATTTACACATGAGCACTAAAACTAATCCAATTGTAGCACAAGTACAGGAATTAGAGATTCAAACAGTGCTACTGTTCATGTATTTAACATAAATGGGAGGTGACTTTATTAGATCTCTAAATGCAGTAAAAAAATGGCATAGCTACTTCCCTTAAATACAGAAGAAACTATCTAATGTTATTTAAAACAGTGAAAATTCTTCCACTCCACCTGGAAGCTCAAGATCTAGACACCTTTCCTATGCTCTAGTTGCTTTCCACGTCACTGCCCAGGAATTCTCCATCCTAACGGGCAGTCTTGTTCGTTAGGCACAAAGCAGAAGAGAGACCCATCAGCCCTCCTTGCAGGCAGCTCTGGGGAGCTATCAGCAGAGTCTCAAAATCCATTTTTACTCAGAAAATCACAATTACCCTTCCCACCCCCCCAAATCTATCTCTGGCATCAGAAAGAAAAAGTGGCGATGCTAAGAAATACGGAATGCAGGGTCTGAAAACAGGACTGCCAACAACATGAAATGGATTTCCAAGTAATTGGATAGATCTTGGATGCTTCCATATTCAGCTGATACGTTTAGTCAGCTGGAATAACCAGAGCTGGTGCTACAGCCAGATTTATTCCTCTCTTCTCCTGTTAAGATCTGGAGCTGCACCCAACTAAACAAACCTCACGGCCAAAACAAAACCTCTCTAACAACGTCACCTAATGAGAGGAAAACTTACCTCCAAACAGTTCAAACTCTCTTAAGCCCTCAACAATGAACTTTTCAGACACCCACCGCTGAAAGAAAGAAAAAAATAACCCCCAAAAGAATTAATTACTCCATCTAAAGATGAGTTTCTTTTCCCCCCATCCCCATAAAAAGCATAACAGAATCTTAACGCTTCAAGCACTCGACTGCGGTCTGAAAGCAGGAGCTGCAACATCAAATTTCCATCCTTACGTGGGACAAGGACATGCTCTTCTCGTGCCACCACGACAGCACAAGCACCCAGCAACCATATGGGTGCTCCTGCTTTTCCTGCCCAGCACGCACTGGATGTTAACTTCGCTTAATGAAGTTCAAGTAGTTTTAAAGCTGTCAGACAAGAACCTTTATACGTGCAGAGAGCAAAAGCAATAAGCACACTACAGCTCCCTCATACAGGCAAATCAAAGTTGTGTGGGTGTAACAAGTGTAAAAAATAAAAGCTTCAGCTAGTTTAAAAAAGCTTCAGCTATTTACAATGAGCTGATGTCTTCAATAACTGAAATCTTTTTGCTGCCCATCTATTGACTGCATGCAAAAATCAGAACATAAATGTTTTAAAGCCGTTGCCCTCTTCCAAAGCACACGCTTAAAATTCACGGCGAGCATCGGGTTGTGCAGAGAAACGTTTCTGTTGCTCTATGCAACTGTGATTCAAAGGAAATAGATCCCATGCCCAACTGAATATGTGATTTTAGGCTTCCAGAGCATCAGGCAGGAAGTCAGAATTAAATTATTAATTAAACAAACACCCCATATTACAATTTGGTAAAATAACTGAAGGAAAAAAATAAATTTAACCCCAAAATACTTATGTTGTTTTGCATCAGGGAAACCAAACCTGGAAAGCACCAAGGAGCCTTTGACAACTCAACACTCCTCACACCACCAGTTTAAGGCATCAAAGGGGTTTCTGGCGGGAAGCTTCCTCACTTGAGGAGGCCGAATTCGACAGAGCTCTTGGGTTTAGTTTTCCAGGGTAAGTTTAGGAAACCCGCAGGAGCTGCCGGTGGTGCGGGGGGGAGCAGCGACCTCTCAAAGGCCGGCCCAGCGTTCCCGGCTCCAAGCCCCCCACACTCACACGAAGGTGACACGGGATGGATTTTTTTGTTCCCCAGGAGACCCGGGGTTGGGTTTTTTTCCCCTGCTAGCTCCTCGCTCGCCCGTCGATCNCCTCAGAGGGAGCGGCTCCCCCGTGGAAGAATCACTCCCCTTCACGCCACAACCACCCCGCGCAGAGGAGGCTACAAGATTCTGCTCGAGGAAAAGAACACGGAGTCCCACCAAGTAAAGTAGGCAAGTGGAGTGTTTCAATTGTATTCTAGTTTACAGTAGGTTGTTCATTTGAATGTTCATATTACAAAATTAGCTGCCGTGGCCCACAAGTGTATGGGACTTAAGGAAAGCTGTCCCCTTACTCCCAAGAGCACAAACTGTTTTTTTCCTTTCTGAGAACATTGTGAAACAATACCATAATCATCTTTAAAGCTAAATAGTGCTAAAATTTCACATCGTCTACATTAGTTTTGCTTTTAAATAATTTTACCACCCCTTATAAAAGTATTGTATTTGCATGTACCGGGTTACAGACATTTGCATTTAAGTCAGGGCGAAGTATCCCATGCTGGAACAAGAACTTTTTAAGCAGTTGCTGTTTCAACAGCAGCTCATTATTGCCTCAGAACCAAGTTTGCACACAG
>VWZY01013675.1:255717-310368 GCA_013399075.1 Chloroceryle aenea | reverse complement strand
TACAAATATCTGAAGGGTGGGTGTCAAGTAGAAAGGGACAGTCTCTTTTCAGTGGTACCCTCTGACAGGATGAGAGGTAATGGTTGCAGGGTCAAACACAAGAAGTTCCACCTCAACATGAGGAACACTTCTTCACTGTGAGGGTGACAGAGCCCTGCAACAGGCTGTCCAGAGATGTGGAGTCTCCTTTTCTAGTGACTTTCAAGACTCACCTGGATCTGTTCCTGTGTGGCCTGCCCTGGGTGTGCCTGTGCTGGCAGGGGGGTTGGACTTGATCTCCAGAGGTGCCTTCCAACCTCTACTATTCTGTGATTCTATGACATCTGAACACTACTTGTCAGTAGTGCAACAGTGAAGTGATGAGAGTTAAAGAGAAAAATGCTGATGCAGACATATTTAAATAGGGACATTGCTGAGAGTTCCTCTACCACCTTAATTATTGATGGGTTACATTGTAGACCAATGATTCTTATCCTCTGCTGAGGAAAAGTGGTCTTTCCTATTCCCAGCTTGTTTCCCTGTTCATCCAAAACCTGTGCTGTTATTTTACCCTCAGTTTTCCAAGATGGCAGTAACTTTCTCCCAGTGAGATCAGTGGATTTTTTTTTTTACCTGATAAAGATTGAAGATACAAATGAAGCTATAAAGCCTGTTACTATTTGTAGCTTTTCCTCCTTTTTAGCCTTGCTATTTATGTTGATGATGTCATTCGATAATTCTGGGTGTTGGGAAAGGAAACAAACAGGTGGCATTTTGATTGGAGTGAAGAAAAAATCGTGCAGCAAAACTGTAGAAGAACTAGCTGCTGTGGTCCTGTCACTTGCATAGCATGAGGTCAAATAGAATGTGATATGTCTTGGGGCTATGGATTCAGAGCTCACATCTCCGTTCAGGCTGGTTTAAACACGAAGCTAATGGGAAACAGGATTGTCTTTGCATGCAGACCCCCAGGGAATTGCTGCTTGAATATTTGAGGAGTGTGTGTCTGATGAGGATGTTCACAGATTGCTTTAAAGTAACTGTTTGGGTTTGCCTTAAAATGGGAAACCTTGGGAAGCTTGTTCTGCAGATTAAATAAGTAATGGTTATGGAAATGGTTGGACGTGTTCTGTAAATGGTTGGAGAGCTTATAGAAATTGTTTCTGGTTTGTCAGTAAGGATGGTCTGTTAACTGGACTTTAACCTGGCCACCACTGGTATATTTTGTTCAGTTCATGGATTGTAAGGCGAGAAAAGGCTACAGGATTTTATATAATATGAGAACATAGGGCTTTCCTAAGTTAATTCCTTGTTATAGTAAAGTGTTTGGTTTGGGTTTTTTTGGGAAAAAAAATGTTTTATATAAATTGCCTGTGATGGAGAATCTGTCTCTGTTTGAAGAAAGTTGTTTCAATGGTTAATTGCTCTTATTAAGGAAAGAAAGAAAAAAAGGAAAACAAATTATTATCTTCCTTTTAATCTGAATTGCTTTATGTAAAGTTTTGAACTGTCATCTCTTACCTGTCTTTTTTTGGATAAAGGAATTGACCTGTCCTCAGCCTGCTGCTTCTCACATGTCAAGAGAATACAATTTAGTGCCCTTTAACCCTTCCTTTGATAAGTCATAGACATTAAAGTCCTTCAGTCCTTTGCTGTTAGGTTTTCCTCTTGCCTGTTCTCAAGTGCAGAAAAGCCAGAATTCAGGGAAATATTTCAAATCTACAAAATGAACCTCCTAATGTGACTACTTAAAATTCATTAACTATCTGGGCAGCCTGTGCTTTACCTCAACCAGAAGCCCTGGACTTGATTTAGAAATAATTAGATGAAGTTTTATGTGTGCATTATGTAGAAGATTAGACGTCATCGCTGTAATGATACTTTCTGCTATTACTACTTCTATTTAAAGTAAAATATACTGCCTAAAAAGCACAGAGTTTGGAGCAACATTCTCAGTGTTTTTATGATGCTGCCATAGATAGGCTATTTTTAAAATCATAGTGGAGATATTGTTATACTGCTGCTTAAGAACAGATATATTTTAATTATATTTTAATGACTTTATTAAGCACCGTTTAATGGAATTTTGAGTCAGTCGGCTAGAAATTATTCTTTCCTGGCACAATGCAAATGTCCTCCAAGGCCTCAGTGATATGCAATTTATCTGAAATTGGAATTTGATTTTTAATTGTTCTTTTTTTTTTTGTTCATTTTTAGCTTCCCAGTGAAGATACCGAAATATCTGTGAGTGCCTCACAGTGCTTATCGTTGCTGGTTCAGCTGTATGGAGGGAACAGTCAGGAGGGTATGTCTCCAGAAAACATGGACAGCTTCACTGAAGTACTGAGGTCCAAAAAAGATACACGACAACTGAAACTTTTGTTGAGAATTTTAAAGAGACTGGTGAGTCAGCTTCTAAACATTTTAAAAGTCTATGTTTCTTTTATACGATTGATGTTTTTTCACCTGTTTTTTCCACTTAAAGTA
Source organism: Chloroceryle aenea (assembly GCA_013399075.1). Lineage (NCBI taxonomy): Eukaryota > Metazoa > Chordata > Aves > Coraciiformes > Cerylidae > Chloroceryle > Chloroceryle aenea. Next base: position 307,902 of record VWZY01013675.1, on the reverse strand, counting down.
AACAAAAAAAAAAAAGAGTATACAAGAATTTTGAAAATAAAACACATGAAGCTAAATATCATGTCTTTAAATTTCAGTTAGCTTCTCTGGAGAAGATAGCCTTCCACACTCAAAACCTCCTGCAAAATGTTGCATTTCTCCTATTTCAGTTAAGCATTCAGCTATTTAAATAACTCATAGCAGTTATATATTTGTTTAGTACTTCAGCTTTATAAAGTATCGGAGCAATTTTCTGAATGCCTTCTGAAAGAACTAACCTTGCAGCATTAAATAGCTGTTCAGGATCCCAGTGCTTTATTTCACGGTGAATAAATAATCCATTTTGTACTTTAAATAGTTTTGTGCATAGGCTGTTGACTCCTCATTCTCACTGAGCATTAGAGGCTTCTGCTGGTGTGCTTTACTGTAGAATGTCGCACTGGGGCTTCATCTGGTGATGCTTGGTTCTGTCGTGCTCTGACATGGTGACATGACAGCAGTGCTGTGTGTTTCGAGTAGCTTAAGTGGAAAACTTTCTGTATCTGCAACATTCTCTCAGATAATACTATGGTTTTTATCTTGAAGTGTCTTGATAAGAAGCTTTGCCTGCATTGTCACCTCACATTAGTTGATTACTTCACCCTTTACTCTCTGAGAGCAGGAATTTTGACTTAAAAGAGGGTAACTTCCATGGTGCAAGAGGCAGAAGACACTTGAATTTTGCAAGTGCAGTGCTGGCTACTAGAGGAAGTCCATGATCAATGGCAGCAGGAGTTCATAGGAAGCAACTCTGTTGTTGAGCTTTCAGAGCTGTACCTGACCTCCTTCTCCTGCCTACTCTATTTATTTCACAAGAAAGTGAACACCGTGCCCCTCTTCCCAGTTTTGCTCAGTCCTATCTTTCCCTGAAAGCAGCACAAATATATAAAATTAAAACTAATGTGATGTTTAAGATTAAAAATGTCTCTCATTATTGACATCATCTCAGGTTTCTCTTTGTTTTCTCATGCCCTTCCTGAAAAGAGAATTTTATCAAAGATTTCTTTAAAGATGCTTTCTATTATTTTTTTGCTTGTATCTGTGCTTCTTTTTCTGCACAATTTTTGTGCTACATAGAACTGGCTTTTGCTTGTGCCCAAAAGCAGTAAGTGAAAATAGGCAACAAAGTGTGAGGGAAGGAATGAGAAACGAGGCTGCAATACACATATCTGGATTATTTAATTTTAGCAGGGTACAGACTTGTTTCCTTTCCTTCCGTTTTGAAGACCACGGTTCAGAAGTTGACCTAGTGTGCAGGCTGTTTAACCCAAAAACTTGTGTTGACTGCCATGAGAGAACAAAGCTGTTCTATCGCCTTGTGAATCTTGCAAGTTCCTGTGCTTTTAGATCTCTCCTTTCTATACCAGTGATACTGGTACTTATTATTTATAATATCAGGCATAGATTTTTCTGTAATTATCTTAATGAGATCATAGGATTTCTTTTGAAAGCAGGGTTCATAGATAATTTGACAGATTATTTAATAAATCTTACATTATTTCTCTAAAACCTTAAAAAGTCCTGTTTAGAGGAGATTATCTTGTCAAAATTGTCACCATCACAAATGACATTGAAATATAATCATATCTATTTAAGAAAGATTCATCCCACATCATCTGCTCATGCTGAATTTTCAAGCCTAGAGCAGTGCACTTTTTTTTTAATATCTGAGCAATTTTTTAATGGAGGGATTGTTAAGTGCACCAATTTCCATTCTTGTCAATCAGTGCTTGCACAGAGCATCTTGCCAGTCTGGGGTTAGAAGTACACATATTGCTTGTTGCTTTGGACAAAGCTGGAAGTTTGGTTTGAGTTTGGTTTGGTTTATTTGTTGGTTTTGTTTATTGTTGTTTTCTTGGTATTTTTTAATGATCATGTCAACATTGACCAGCAAATCGATTGCAGGGCAATATAAACTTCTTGCAAGGCTTTCTTCACTGATTTATGCCCTACCATTATGTTGTATTCATTTATTAAACAGAAATAAATATATAGGCCAGACTAGAGGAAAAAGATGTAACTTTGTACAGACTTCATAGAATTGCCATGAACAGCCCTTTTACAGGCTTAATTTTTCTGTAAAAAGAAATCATAAGGAGTGAAAACAAGAAAAAAAATGCTTTGAGTTTACTTTTGTAACTGTAAGTAAGGATCAAGTAAAAGCTTCAAAGAGGCAGCATTGATTATCATCTTTTTGGTGTTTTTTATAATCACCTCTTAGCTTTCAAAGCTTCTGGCTCTTTAACCTGCCATCTCAATTTATTTTCTAGTATGTGATGTAAGAGCATATGATTTATCACCATAATTTTTATAGAAGTAGTCAATAACTTTCCACTGGACACATTCTCTGCTCTGATGAGACCTCACCTGGAATACTGCNCTCTGAGCAACCTGCTCTAGTTGAGGATGTCCCTGCTTTCAGCAGGGGGGTTGGACTAGATGAGCTCTAGAGGTCCCTTCCAACCCAGACATTTCTGTGTTTCTATAATCAGCCTGGGATTACAGTTAAGTACTCACAAATAAAATGCTTTGGCTTTCAGAACAAGTATATTTTTATTTTTATTAGTAAGTGTCAGGGTTTAACAAGCAGTTCCTCACTCACTGTGGAGAGTGAACTTTTGTTCTGTGACTTTCACCTTAAGTGCTTGTCAGATGGTGTATTTGAATTCTGTGTAAATCAGACTTTTTTTTTTTTCTTCTTCTTTCTTCTGGTTGTCTTTCTAGAACCTCATTTTCACTAATTTGCGTATTGTAACTGTCAGAAAGTTGCTCATCCTTTATTTGTGAGTAAGACACTCAGGATGTCATCTGCGTGTCATGTACCCTGTGGGGATACATACAAGGATTTCTCAAATCATATTAGGATACTTGAGCTGTGGCAAAGGTCCATAACTTTCACTAATTTCACTGTAGGACTGTTGATCACAAATTTACTTTCCCTCCCAGCTTGCGCCACAGCAACAACATCACTCTGTACCCGCAGGCAGATTTCCTGCTGCATTTCCAATGAACCAGTGTCTAAAATACCATTCAAGTCATATGTCCCTAAGTTTTTCTGTTATGTAGATTAGTAATGATATCATCCTGACTTTTATACAGAGGTGTGCTGAGTTCACGTCCCTTGAAATGGCAGCTGTGTGTTTGTATATTAAACTCTCTGTATATATTTTTACTTTGTTAGTTCTCGAACCACAGAGTCATAGAACAGTTTGGGTTGGATGGGACCATAAGGGTCATCTAGTCCATGGGGCTCAGAATTAAGTCCTCATTATGTTAATCACTGATCGTGCATTATGAGGAAAGAGCTTGAAGAGGGACAGTCCTGGTAGCACTGATCGTTTGGTTCAGGGTAGCAATTCTGCAATCTCTCTAAGTCTCACCTCTTGTTGGAGGTTAGCTCCTCGAGAGATTCCCACGAGCACATCCACAGGAAGCTTCCCCCAAAGAAGGTGAAGCAAAATCTCAAGAGATTTCCCGGTAACATCCCTTCTACTGCTTCAGCTCCGAGGATTCAGCGCCACAAGGAGGTGCTTGTGCGGCAATTCCCAGTGAAATGTGTTTTCACAGAACACAAAGCTGCAGGAACTCGTTGGCATACCTCCTGCTGAGAGAGCACAGCACTCAATCTCAATTAGCTGGAGGAAATCTTCTTGTGCATCTTTCTCCTAATCTCAACCTTTTAAGCAAACATTTAATTAATTAAATTGATTACTAAGGTAAACCATAGTACTCTATTGCACTAAAGAAAAATTTATAACAGAGATGCTTGTTAGACTGTGACTACAGCACTCATGTGTGGGATGCTGGCATGTTTAGGTATACTCACCATAAATGCACAGGTTGTTATATGTGTTTTCCTTAAATTATACAACTTTCTAAAATCCAGGTGACTCCTATATGAGTAATTTGTATCTTTTATTAATGTTCATGTCTTTATTTTCAAGTTGTTAGCAAACCTGCATCCCTTCTTTTAATTTTTTACTTTTAAAAACCTTTTTAAAGTACTGTATGAAAATATTATTTCTATGTCTAGTAATGCTTAGGATATCCAGATGTGAGAGGGATACTGTAGTTTATCATTTGAGAACCCATGGCATTCTTTTAGTATACACATTTAATTTTAACTTGACTAATTACATTCTGAGTATTGAAAACCAGGACACAAATTTTCACTGTATAGGTTTGACAAGAATTTTCATTTTCAACCTAAAATAGTTAAAATACTCTTTGACATTAGAGGCACATATGTGTTTATGACCTGTGGGCCTGGCATATATAGTTTATGAAGGGCTAAATTCAATTTCTTTTATACTTCAGGTAATTCATGGAGAGTTTTCAGGATGCTGAGCTGTTAGTACAACATGTTAGCACCATCCTTGACTGTCTTTTTNNNTTTTTTTTTTTTTCCTGACATTTGCATCCTATGGTTTCTACTGAAGGAGAGGGAAGAGTGTTTTGGTATTTAGTTTTATGCACTTGGTTAGAGCACGGAAATAATTTTAATATACCTCTTCTGTTTCTGATTAGCCTTTCTTTTCCTTTACTTCTGTGAATTTCACAATATCCTTCCTTCAGTTGGACAAAATTATTTAGCACAGCATTCTAAAGTTATATACTGATGAGGTTTTTTTTCCAGTATTTATCCTTCTGTCTTAAGAAATGAAACAGAACAAGTATCCATGGGTAAGTCTTAGTCACCAATGCAGTCCCTGGAATTCTTATCTTCCCCTGTCTTGTCACTTTTGATCCTGTCCAGAAGTTCTGTGGCAGATACCAGTTTGCAGAAAATGTTGCTGGTTTTTTGACCCAAAGCACTAGATGGTACAGGAATGGTCTGCTTATTCCTTCTCGATGAAAAGGCAAATATTTAAATCTCCATAAGATTGTCCAGGCTTATAGGATCACTTATTTCTGGCTGCATCAGAATCCTCTTCTGCTGTGTGAATTTTGTCCTTCTCTAACTACAATTGGGGTATAGTTTGTATCCCTGTGTACATACAACCATAAACACAGTTCTTTTTGTATGTGCCTTGGAGTATTTTTAACTCAAAGTGTCAAGAAAATCTTAACTGCGAGAATCAAAATTTAATTTTAATTTTATTTAAAGTGAGATCAGAAATATGCTGATGGAGATAATGAAACCGAGCAATGTGACCATATGGAGCAAAAGGCAGGCATTGTTTGAGGAGTTAGAGGTCACTGGAAACATCAAAGAGCAAAATATTTTAGAAGCACCAGCCAAAATATACATATAATGAAAGAAAACAAAACACTTAAAAGTTTTTCCCTGGATACCTCATGAATCTAATGGTAGGTTGACAAAGTCATTAACTATCAGCACTATATAAAGTTTTAAAGTTCCTCAACTCAGGGCCCATGCTCACAGACTAGTCTCTGCAATGAGACCGTACCTGGGTTTTCTGAACATGGTGCTGCACAATTTCAGATGACTCTGGGATTCGTGTAAGTGTTCTTAAACAAGGTTGTGTTTAAAAATAGCATGTGTGTGCATTGAGGTTTGGCTTTCAGTAGATTTCTGCAGTAACTGACCTGTTCCCCAGGTTCAAATTGCACTGTCTTCCATGATGCAACCTCTGCTTTTTAAATTATGAAGACTCTACTAATTGAAAAATTATAAAGTGTCCAGTGCTGTCACTTCTTTAAACTATTAAAACGTATTGGTTTTATACAAACATCATCATGAATTTATAACAGACATAATTGGTGGTGGTGCAGTGTTCTATGGGCTGTGAATTACTGTCCTACATTTCACCTAGCAGATGCTTTCCCTGGGCTGCAATGCCTACTTGATGAGCTCATGATGCAGCAGAAGAATATCTCCTCATTTGCATACCAGCTCTAGTCTGCTTAGACAGCTTGCTTTTTTGGACCATTCAGAGGGCATTTTAAGAGGAATAAAGTCAACACGCAATCTTCAGTTTTTTCAAAAGCAAATGATTACCTGAATCCTGTAATACCAATAAAATGGTACTTCTTCCAGAAATACGCAGTGTTCATTTAGAAGTGGATCAACAGATAAATGTAATTTCATAGGATCAAACAGCTGCAATGATTTGAAATTCAGGGCTTTTTTAAGGAAATATACTGATGTACTCACTCTCTACAACAGTTCTCTTGCAATAACCCCAGCATACATTGAAAAGTCGAAATGGTATGTTCCATAGTGCATAATGTGCAAAGTCACAGATGAAAATCTGATCTTTGTGCTGTAAATTCTTGGTAATTGTAATGAGGAAAGTAAGACGTTTTACAGAGCCACTGAGTGGTAGGGGTTGGCAGGAACCTCTGGAGATCATCTTATTCCAAACTCCCCGCTCCAGCAGGGCCACCCAGAGCAGGGTGCCCAGGAGGGTTTGGAATCTCTCCAGAGAAGGAGACTTCACAACCGCTCTGGGCATCCTGGTCCAAGGTCTGGCACCCTCACAGGGAAGACATTATCCCTTAGGATTATTGCATATTAGAATTGCATCAGGAAAGAAAAAAATTATATCAAAACCTGCCTGTGCTAAACAAAATGTGCATATGATGTATATGTGCGTATACAAATCTTCCCTGTATACATGATGAGGTGTATAAATATGGGATGTGAGGTATGTGTACTAAGCAGTGGAGTCCACCACACTAATAATTCCAACAAAACACGTTACTTGTAACTGCATTTTACTACTGTCCCATTTTGCCACTGAAAAAAAAAAAAAAAAAAAGAATTGAGGTACACCTTGTGCTCATCCTGACTGAATGCTTCCTTTGTGGCTTTCCATGCAAGAGGCCAGTGTTTCCCAGGACGTGCCAGAGTGGGACTCTCCATGCCTCCCCCAGGCAGGCAGCGGTTTTCCCTGCAGTGAGCTTGTGGAGCTACAGATGCAGGATTTCCCCAGGGCTTCTGGTCCTGAGTGCTGGGACAGAAATGCTCTGCAGAGCTTCCTGCTAAATCAGCATTTAGTCAGCTCTAAAATTTTAACTAACACTCTTAAGAATTTTTAGTGTACGGGATAAAAGAACAAGTTTACATAAAGCATAAAAGGAACCATTTTCTAAAGATCAGGGCTGCCTTCTGTCATTTTAAACCATTAGTACAGTTTCTGTATTTGCAATATAAATGGGGGTATATTCATAAAATGGCTCACATATTTATTCTTAAAGTCTATAACTATAAGATGGCTAAGAATAATTTGTGCCCCATATATCAGTCAGTTATGTGTGGCCCTGACTCTGCTAATAGAGCAGTATGTCTTACAGTTGAGTGAGGAAAATTCTTATTGCTGAAAAGCAAATTACAGCGGTCATTGAAAGACAAATAATATGCCTTCAGGATGGCTCAAGTGGACTGTTGCTCCACTGAGAAGCTCTGATGATATCACAGAGATGCTCATGCAATTTATTCCTGTAATTGTAGTTCCAAGATGGAATATATATTACATTTTGAAGGTGATGTTATTTAATAATGAATGATTTTATAGACTCTTCCAGTCTCTATATCACCTTCACTATTGTATCTGTTAGGATCATTTTCTTGGCATGTCTTTTATTCTACATTTCCACCTTTACTTACACATTTTTGATTCTTCGCTCAGTTCCCGAACCAGATACTCCTAATTTTTTCTTGAAACTGACTTTTTTTTTTTTTTTCCCTTGAAATGAATCTGAAAGCTTTGTGGAAATTGGTCTTGAAATCTGGAAGCGCAAGAACATTAAAATGCCTACTATCATCTTACATTTTGACCACTGCAGGTTTCAGCAAGATCTTCACCCCTTATTGCAGCCTCGTACTTAGTTTTGCATCACCATTTATAATCTCAAGAGTACATAATTACCTTAGCATAATCTTACCTGCTTGTATGTACACCTAATAGATTTGTATACTGTTCTGTAATCCTTTGAAATGTTCTCATTAAATTATAACTTCTCTTATTTTTTAGTATTTCCATCTACTTAATGGCTAAAAGTTTTTTAAATGACTACTATGTGAAATACTATAACTTTCCAAATTTTGTTGCAGAGATTCTAAAGGGAATCTACTTTCCTGGAAGTACTAATTAGGAATATTTGGTATCCTGAAATCATTTGGTACTTTGTCCTAGCAAAAAGATATTTATTTATCTTATAAAAGGACTGAAAGAAGAGACCAAAGAACTAATAGGGTAGCAGAAATTCTGTAGGATACTAAATATTTTGGTTTAACAATTTTAAGTCCATTTGAGTTTAAGTTCTTTCAATTGTACATTTTAAGAAAATTAAGTGAAATAGACGCTTTGATACAAGACTGAACTGCATGGGGAGCCTAATAGTAGTCTTCTTAAAAATAAAACTAGCACTGCTAGGTTTGAGGGTTTTAAAGCTTGTATCAGTGTCTCTTTCCTCACTTCCCTTTTATGAGACTTGTAAATGGGAGATTAACCTGGTAATGGTCTAAGCAAGCTGTCGACCCACAAGTGGGTGAAAAGACAAGACAAATCAAATTTGTTCACCTCTACTACAAAATAATAACAAGCAAACATTAATCTGCCAGGATTGGTTTGTTCAACTCTTGCTTAATACCTGATGTAATACTACAAGAACTTAAAGAATTACGATTCTTTACATTGAATTTGGATGAGAAAGTTGAATGCAAATGAAATCATTCTGACAGTGATTTAGCGACTCTGGGCCATCTGGGAGTGAAGTGCAAGGACAGTGGCAGAATGTGGATTGGAATATGAAAGGAGTAGTGTTGACTACTGCGGAGTATGTGTCTGTGAGAAAGAAAAATAACCGCATCTTGAAACGATTAGAGGGCAGAAATACAAAGCAGTGCTGAACACCATCTCAGTATCACAGCAGCAGTGCAGTTCTGAATGCCATTCCCAACTGATTCGATTCTGAGACTACTGAACATGCTGATTTTAGTGTGGTATGAAGCCTGTGTCCCACTCTGTTGCCTCTAGCACAGCTTTGATCCATCTCCCCACACGACCTATAGGGATTTCCCTCACAGCCTCTCTGTCCCAGCAGAGAGGAAGGAAAGAGACTGGAGGTGGCTTGCGTTTCTCACATATCTTTCTGGTGTTCTCCCCTCTGATGGGCAAGGACATTATCTCCCACTCTGCTTCCAAGAAGATGGATCAGAGCTGGACTTCTGTGTTACAATGTCCATAGTGGGAATACATTCCAGTGAAGTTGCATAGGGAGAAGAAAGGGAAGAGGGAAGGGAAGAGGGAAAGGAAAGGAAAGGAAAGGAAAGGAAAGGAAAGGAAAGGAAAGGAAAGGAAAGGAAAGGAAAGGAAAGAGGAAAGGAAAAAGGAAAGGAAAGGAGGGCACCAAATCCATCTTGTATTATAGTATTATCATGTATTATAGTGTCATCATTGGATGAGGTCTTCTACAGACATGCCTTAGCCACAATCACATTATTAGTGAGAAGACAGTAGCTCTGGCAACCTTATTCGAACCCTCATTCAAAAGATTCAGTAATATTATATCACGTGAGATTGAAATGCTGTTACCCATCAACATGTTTAAAAGAAAGCAAAAAGAGTGTTTCTGTTTTCAAGAGAAAATCAGCTGAGGTACATGAAACAGCTGGACAGCTGTTGATCCCACACTACAAAAGCAGCTCTAGGTGCAGTAGTTACTGCACCCCCAGGCTTCTGGCAACCTGAAAATAAACAAGTTGGTGGCACTTGAGTGGCTCAAAGGTCCCTTTCTTCTTAATCATTCCCTGGACCATCATTATTTTAAATGCTGTATCTTGAGTCAGCTAAAACAACTTTGTCAGACTAGTGCCAAAAAATGTTTCCTAATGTCAGCTGTAGAACAAAGGACAGGAGAGAAGGGAAACTTGTTGCCCATATTTAATTATATATTTCTGTCTGTAAGAAAGACCAGCCCTTAAATTCAGCAATAGTCCTGGAATTGCACATTTTGACTTTCAGTTCACCAGTACAATTATTCTGAAGAAAAATTTAGGGAGACGGGTTATATATTTCTTACATAATTAATATATTGCTAGATCTAATGCTTGAAATAGTGAGATGTCTTATGAGAGAGTTGTCACAGCTTTCATATAATACTTGAAAAATCAAATGAAGAAAACTGTAATATTTTCTGCCACTCAAATGGCTGGCAAAGCTCATTATTTTTATGTTATTTTCCTGACATTAATCTTCTCATTAAAACCATGTGCTTGAAAATAGAGGGATAATTAGCATTAGCCCATTTATGAGAAACTGCTAGTGACAGAAGCTTATTTATTGTTGTGTACAATTAAAATATGATGTGAACACGCGAGAATTTACATTAAAACAAGATTGCAGCTTGTCAGCAGTTTCCTTTGTTCAGTTGTGTGTTTATTAGGCTACAGCTGCTTACCTACTTTTATGACTTTATAATAGTAGTAGCAACGTCTTCATTATTGGAGATGTCTAAACCAGTTTGATTACACAATATACAAAGAAAAAAAGATATATCTGATACAATCTTTGTTGAAGAACTAGATCTGGAAGTAAGATTATATACCAACAAACAAAAAAAAGTCCTTCTTGTCTCATCTCTTTGTTTTGGGTTGGGTTTTTTTTTTGTATTCCTTGCAGTAGGTGTTGTTTGTGCACAGCACCTGAGGTGATTTATGTAGTTCGTTTTGCTGGTTTATTTGGACAACTTCAATGCATCTACAAATAAACAACTTGAGACCTGTCAGGAAAAAAAAAAGCACATGCCTTTTTTTTTTTCCTACTTCTGTCATTATACAAACTGATACCTGTAGTATATATAATATTTGGTCTTATTGTATGTATTTAACAATCTTCGGGATTCATAGTCCTGTCATTAAGAGGGCCACCTTTTTTATCTTCCTAAGTGTAGACAAACTATGAGGTCACAGTGAAACACACCCATTTCCAGCTCCTGTAGCTGACTGGGTAGTATTTCACAGCTTACTAAGAGGAAAGGAAAAGTTTCATCTGCCATTAATGCCTTGCTGACACTCAACATCCTGAATGAAAACAAGGCAAAATTCAGGGCCCTTATTCATCTCTGGCCTATATTTATGATCAAGTGTAGATCAGCCATCAGCAGGTCCCAGTAAGATCATGTAAAATAAAGTTCTGGGAACCTTCTTGTAGCTTTGTATGCTGAAAGGTTTTGTGCTGTTGGGACCAAAATAGGGCTGTCATGTCTTCACTGTGCCTAGGGGGTGTAGTACCAGCACTGTTAATTTGTGTTAAGATGGTTCACATTGTTCTCAAAAATGGTCACAGAAAATACTGGTCCTATAAATTTAATCCATTTTTTTTGCAGTCACTATTTGTAAGTCTACCTACCTACCATGTCTAAGTTTCTGAGAATAGAGGTATTGTGGGTGTTGGTCTCTTCTCCCAAGTGATAGGACAAGAGTCAGTGGTCTCAAGTTGCAACAGGGGAGCTTTAGATTGGACATGAGGAAAAGTGTCTCCCTCGAAAGCATTGTCAAAGCTTGGAAGAGGCTGCCCAGGGCAGAGGTGGAGTCCCCAGACATGGAGGGGTTTAAAAAGCCATGTAGATGTGGTGCTGAGGGGCATGGGTTAGTGATGACCTGGCAGTGCTGGGTTAACAGTTGGACTCAATGATCTTAAAGGTCTCTTCCAACCTCAGTGACTATGATTCTATGCCTTGCAGAGCTTTCATGCCGGCTGCTGGTCTCTTACAGCCATCGTAGTATTTCTAGAGGATTTTGTTTCTTGTACTCAGCACTGTGCACTGGCACAGAGTGACTTTGAACAGAATCTTAGTCAGGATTTCTGGAACAGAGGCAGGATGAATGAATGAACAAGGACTTTGGTCACTCTCATAATTAAGACCTTAAGCATATGCTGTAGGTTTATTAATGTGAATGGAAAGAGTGTTTAAGTGGCTTCTTGTGACTTTCCTGATGGTAAGCAAAATTTCCTTGCTTCACCTTGCTCATGTCTGTAAAAAGATCCTTCACATCCCCACCACCCCATTTCTCACCCTTTCTACAGATGGAAAAGCAGCAAACCCCTACTGATTTGGGCAGTGTTCCAATAGAGCTGGAGATAGGCCAGTAGTCATCCCAGCATGTACAGCAACTGAATGCTTCCTGCTACCCTCTGTATGCGCTGTTTAATGTACTTTCATTTTTTTGTTGATGGGGAAAGGGGTATCTCTTTGCTTCCTGTTATTTCTGCTGCGGTTTCCTTTGGAGAAAAGTTCCATAGTGCCATAAAGTCTCACTGCTCTATACAAACATTTACATTCTGTTTATATGCTAAGCGACGCTTACAGTCATGGCCTAGATTCATTACATGCTTACCTTTTATTTTTACCTAAATGTGATGTCATTGACATAGACTTAAATGGGTTATGTTCTCATAAATTATTTCACTTACATAAAATAACTTATGTAAGAATAGCTTTATACTCTAATGCAAAAATAGTTATTTCTAGTTAGGTAATTATAGGTGTCAATAATTTTCTAGAATTACACCACATAATACAGAATCAGCTCCTTATAGTTCTTTCCTAATTCATCTCTAGTCTCAAAATCATTGGGCTGAATATGTGGGCAGAAACTTCTGAGTGATGCTGTTAGTGCTTTGCCCTCTGATGGCATTTTTACCTTTGCAGCTTTTGCTCAAATCTGGTTATTAATTTAAAAAGTGGAATGGCTCATGATGATCATTATACCCTCCTGTGAAGTCACAAAGGAAAAAAGCCACAAATGTTTTGATGTTTTCACATTTGAAAACCAAGGTTTAAAAACCTCATAGGTCTATCATTGTAGAAATCACTCACTAATGACACCTTAATCATAGGGTTAAAACTGACTGTGATCTAAAGCAAAGGAAGGAAGAGAAGAGACAAGAAAAGAACAGACAAAAATGTCACTATACAATTGACAATTTGGTCTATTCTGATAATGTCAGAATGTTTTACTTTGTCATCTTTGGTTGTTTTAGCCAAGATGTCTAGTGATAGAATTGCAAATAAAATTCCTGATTCCTAATCCTATACTGTGACCACAGAAAATAAAGTACTAAAAAGAAATCTAAATTTAGATTAAGGGAAGGAAAAAAAGGCATACGGGAAACTGTTAATCTAATGTATATTGAGTTCCAGATGGTGTTGGACACTCAGGGCTCTCCATTCAATTGTTGTAAGACTAGTGGCACACAAGAGATGAAACTTCTCAGGACTAAATTTTTGTGTCCTTTCAGTAGGAAATTATAAATAAGCATTGAGATCAAACACACATCTTGATCCAAAGTAACGTTATCTCAAGGAAATTGAAATAACGTGGTTTCAATAAACCTGAAAGGGACTACAAAATGTTAATGCAGTCCTCTGTATTCTGTTATGGTCATACCATTTTGTCATCTTTCTTAGAGGGGACAGGTTTTGGTGCATATTCTGATGGGATGAAAAGTTAAAAACTATTCCAGAAAAGGCACTCATCAAATTATATGCACTAAGAACAATAATATTATCTCATAAATAGATTTCATGCTGAGCTACCTTCATCTTAACCTGACAATTGAGATGCAGACTAGAGATTAATTTGTATTTTGAGATGTTGTTGCCTAAATGCTATGATAAATTTGTTGATAGTTTGTTTTTTTGGTAGCTCATCTCTGCTGTTCTTTTGTACAATTAAACACCTAACTACCTCCCAAGGTACAGATGCAGCATGAAATAGGCTTTCTTATTTATTTAAGCACTTCCCACATTCACTAGACTAAAAAAGGCTGCACTCATGTAAATTAGCAAAGTGTCAGTGACACAGCAGAGCTGCGCTGGTTTAACAAGCTCAAAAGTTCTGTTCTGTTAGTCCAAATATGTCACAAGTGGGGAACTTCTACATCTAACTGAAGTTAGTAGGCTTTGGGCTTACTCACTGCCTTGCCTGGTTAGTCCCACAAGCTCAGTGCTCCCGATTTTCAGATATACAGACAAGCTGCTGCTTCATAATGGCTGCATGTATGAAGAGAGGTTCCAGTACCGTTTGATGTATTTTGAAGCACATTGTGACTTTCCATCTACCTCTCGTTATTCTCTTCCGCAGGTTCGTAAACTGAAAATACACAGTAGGTTCAGAATCATGTTTTGAATATAAAAGGCTCTTAGCAGCTGTTGTGCTGCTTTGGTTGATGCAGCAAAATGGGCACTACAGAAGCCAAGCATTTCCAGTGGTATATCCAAGTTGCACTTTAATAATGTAGGAATTAATAGCGGTGATGTGTTCATCAGACCCATCTGAACCTTGTCCACCTCAAGTTTTGAGGCACCCTGATAACCCCATGGAGACAATATCACCGCCTAGAGAGATGAGAAAGTTGAAACTGGGGCCAGCAAGACCAGCTTTCTGGTATCTTCATGGGCTGAATCAAATATTGTTAGTACTTAACGAGTGATGCGTCTTCATTTGCTCATCTACGTATTTACAAACAGTGGTTAGTTTCATTTATATTGCAAGTGCTATATTCTTATTCTTAATCATGCCCTTAGAAAACACCTTTTTTGGGCGCTGCAGTTTTTTTTGTTGTTTGTGTTTTCAAGAATTAATTACTCCCACCCACACATCCTGCCTATGCACACAGTAATTTAGCATGACATTCAGAAAGAAAAAAAAAAACCCAGAACAAAACAAAAAACATTTACAATCAAGACATCAACTTGTGTTTTAAAATTCAGATTATAGAAGTTCAGTGACTGAATTTGCATAGGAAATGTCTGGTTTGCATAATAACTTCAAATCTATTTTTTCCTTCTCTAATATTTGGTTTTAAACTCCATTTAATCATATTTCTTTCTGGAAGCCACTGAAGCATTAATACTTGACCAACCCAGATATTTTGATCAGAATTATTTTCCATCCTCTTGGATCGCAGACCTCTGGGATCCAGAAAATTCCTATTCTTGCTTCGTTGTACCCAGTACTCAGGCCCTTCTGGTGGAGTTACTAGCAAAGCCTGGGAACTAAATTTGAATCTCAGCTGAAATTGCACCAAATACTTTCTGTAGACCAGTAAGTTAACTTTGGGATAATTGTTATTAATTTTATTTTTTAGAGGACTTATATTGTAAGGATTTTCCCAGTCTCTGCATAATAGCATCAAAAAATGTTCTTGTGTTCAGTCAGCACGGACTTTGTATGTATGACACACCGTAGCCGAACTGTACTCTTCTCAGAAACATATAATTTAAGATGTCGGGAAATTGTAGGTTAGCGTTTGTAAAAATCAGGCACACTGAAGTACGTCTGACAAGCCCCATTGATTCTTAGGATTTTCTTTCTCTCCATAGAAATGCTGAGCTATGTAATTACCTTCTTTGGAGAAATAATTTATTTTCATTCCTTTCCCTTCAGTATTTTTACTTAAATTAGTGCTTCAGTGAACAATGATTTTTTAAAAAAGATCAACAATTCAGTAACATCAGGAGTGAAATACTTGTATGTCTGTGACTGGCCGAGTCCAAATACAATATTGCAGCCTTTCCTGTGCCAATACAGATGTCAGCGTGTGAATTAGGGGAGGCAGTGCCTGCAGCATGGTTTGCTTATTACAAAAAAGTATTACAAACCCAGAATGATTCAAAGACTTGAGGATTCTCGTTACTCAAAAAGATTAGATCTGCGAGAACTGTATTCCTTAGGAAAGAGTAGACTAAAAGACGATACTGATTTATTTTGAGTCCCAGGAAGATGAGAAAGGATGAGTTATCAGGTTATTTAAATAAAGTAAGACCAGGACAGGGAGATATATTTCTTTCTCTGAAAGGGGATGGGGACTAAAGAAACATGTGTAGATTTCATTTCACTTAGAAAATAGCTGTGAAAAACTTAGTAATTTGTCAGGTGTAGCAATCCATAAAGTGACTTGCTAGTAGGAGCTAAAAAGTAAGGATGAGGTAATGATCCAGATTTATTAAAGTTTGGCGTGGAGTTCAGATGTGAATGTTCAGAATTTCAACAGCTTTTCTTAGGAGAAGTCATCTGCAAGAGCCAGACACAGGTCACAACATGGTATTTTTAATGGATCAGATTTTGTGAACTCAATTGTTTATTTATGACTCCAGATATTTCTGCAAATTGGATCTGAAGTTTCTTTATAATAACTTTTCTAATAGGCTTTTGTCACCAAAAGCCAAAGATACAACTGTGGTTGAATACAAGCAATGGAAAAATATCTCTCTGCCCCACAAGCGCAGTTCATGTCAGAGTCGGGGATAAAGTTGCCACCTCTGTCGGTGGGTTGCTGCAGTCACAGTGCAAACCTCTGCAGTACTGATGTAGTATATGCTCGAGTGGAGAAGCTTTTTTGTTGGCAGAGGTACCAGCTGCCTCAAATCTCAGGAGTGACAGAAGCCACCTGACAAATGCACTCTCATCTCGGTCTCACTGTAACATAAAGCATAAGGATCCAAATAACCTGCTCTGCTTAAAAACAAGCATACAAACAAAACCCAAAACTCCCACCCAAGAGACACAAATGTTTTAAAAACAGCAGCAAGTGAAAGTTGAAAACAACCAGTGTTTATAAAGCCACTGGTTTAAAAAAACAAACAGCATTGTATACCTGGCAGAGAGGGCCTGTCCACAAAGTTCCAGCTACAGGGCTGGGAGTGAGGTTTCCTATCCATCTGACATCTCCCAGAATTATGGTCAGATTACACCAGAATTTCCTCCTTTGCTTAATATAAATTGCTGCCGAGGATAATATGAACTGGCTGTGCCAATTCTGCACTGCAGTGAATGAAAATTAGTCACAATTAACTCGTCAAGATGGGAGAACGGTAACACAGAGTCTGGTGTTAACAGCAGAATCTGAAATCACATCTATTGCTGTGACTGTTAGACTGGGATTTTATGTGACATAAAAATTTTGATTAAAAAAAAAAGTGCAGTTTTTAGCTTTTATATGAGTCACCAAGTTTATATAAAGTCTTTAGTTTAACAGTAGCTTCACAGTTATCTGTTGACAGGAGAGGAGAAATAAGGGATTTTGTCTGCTAGGAGTTTTCATAAAGTGGGGTAGGATTTCACCGGGTTTCAACTCTCACCACAACTGAAAGGGAGTGGGCTCGCTCTTCTCCTTCCCACCCCTGCCTTTGCCTGGCTCAGCTTCCCCACTTATCAGACCAGAATCGGTTCCACTTGCTTATGTGGCAAAGAGCAGCTGCCACCCTGGGTAGTTTCCTGCCACTTTAGCGAGCTGAACTAGTTTAATGTGAGATTGGATGACTACTAGGACCTGTCTCTTTCTGCAGAAGCAAACTCTTTAATTTGTATCGGGCGATTTAGTAAAGCTGTGCCCTTAGGGGGAGGTTTCACAAGGTGCCTTAGCCATTTTATTTTTGCAACTTACTGCTGTCAGAAGAAAGAATCCCCCAGGTACGTGGTTCCCTCTGCTTTCCGTGCTCTTTCAGCTGGTTCAGCTCACTCAGACGGTAGAGAATGAACCCAGCCAAAAAGCAAACAGCTTTAAGTCAGTTTAGCGAGTCAAGTAAACTCAGAGAGGTATCAGACAAGTGTCAGAGCCAGCACAACTGGGCATTGGGAAGACTCGGCAGGGAAGAAGAGAAAGGGGCCCAGCCTCTTTCAGCAGTAGAGGGGTGCAAGGTTGTCTCAGCTTGTCACATTGCTTCAAACGTTAACACAACCATTTTATCATTGTGAAGATGCACCCTGGTTTGGAGTTTATTTTAAAGATTAAAGAAATAAATTCTGGCATTCAAAGATACCAAGAGAAAATACACCTTTTTTTTTCTTTTTTTTTTCCCCCACAGTGCACTGTTTCCCCATCAAAAGTGAAGGAGAATAAATAGAATTGTAGTTTGGAGCTGTCAGGAGCCAAAGATAATCTACACTGTGTGCCAAATAAAGGCATTTTTGTTTGTTAAATTTTTTATGCAGTCTAAGACTTCCACAAGTAATGCTGAGTTTCCAGCAGTTTTTTCCTGGGGTGGGGGGATGTTTCTGTAACCGTTAACACCCTAATTAACACCTTGCCATTTCTTTCTAAAGGGCTTGGTTAATGTCCTTAGAGGATAAAATATGTTAGTGAAAATGTAAGTTAGTAAAAATAGGGCAATGACTACAAATCAAGAGCAACCAGTAGTGGCTGGATCGATGCTGGTATCACTTGGCATTGCTGTGTAGAAGTTAGAGCTGCTGCCTTGCACACTTGAAGGAGGTCTCTCGGCAGCTATGTGAAGAAACCTCCCCCTCAGCTCCACCTTAACTTCCTATTCAACTGAGAAAAAGCACTGGGGCAAGGCAACTTTTTGTCAGAGTAGCTGTGTCTGTGGGAAGCTTTTTGCCAACATTGTTATGGTCTCACTACCACTTTAAACCAGCCTGTGTGAGGGCTGGCGTTAAAAAAGGAGGTCCCAGTCCTGTGTCTCTGCCACCTCGCCAATGCCAGTAGGAGCTGGAGTGTAAAGTGTAAAACCAACCAAGGGAAAAAAAAGCATGGGAGGGGTTGGCCAGATCCCATCCCTGCTTTCTCACCATGTGATGGCAGAAATTCCAGCACTGGCACGAAGGAGGGCTGGCGAGATCAGAGGGGAAAGAGGCCTCTTGGGCAGCAGCTCTGACTCAGGCTGCTTTACACTGGTGGCAAACCAACATCCTGGGGCGGGGGGGAAGAAATGGGATTTTTTTCTAACTTTTGTTTGATTGTTTTGTTTTGTTCTAAATAATTGTATCATTGTGACACATTTTGAGATAAAGATTCCATCCACGCTCTTAGGAGGTTAGCCTGGATCTTGCCCCATGTAGGTCTCTCATTCCCAGCATATCACTACAGCTAGAAAGCAGGATTTCTTAATTAATTTTGCTGTGTGTAATACAGAACACACCTAAGCCTCTGATGGAGTACAACTATCGTTTCCAGTTTAACAGTCAGGCGTGTCATTAATAGACAGTTACATATGCTAAGTCCTGCCTTATGTAAGCAATAACACACAACAAGGTGTGTTTTCGTCAGCCAGTGTGCAGGTATTGGGGTGGAGGTATTGGGGTAGCAGCATTGCTGAGGGCTATAACACACCCAAGGTGTGGGCGTATTGGCTGACTAATACACATTTTGTAGAGTTACTGCACTCATTAAGTATATTGAAAGTTTTATGGTAAATTAAAATCTAAATTTTGAAGAACCAACCCACTGCGTAACTGGAAGGGAGCAAATGCATCTCAAAAATGTCACCAGAACTGCATAACTACTTGTACCTTTGAAATGCCCCCTTTTTTTCATCTTCCTCACAGGTAACAGCCGGGGTTGTGGTTATTTGGCTGTGGGAACAGCCAGTCCATGGTTGCTGAGTCACTTGCACATTGCATGGGGCAGTGTCTAACGCAGTTATAGCTATTGCAAGTCAATGGCAGGTTCTATAACAACGTACTCAAATTTGACCCATCACTTTTGCTTGACAATTGATAGGAATGGCATATCAGAAATGGAAAAAAAAATCCTACTCATTCCAAATCACTTATGACTCCTGAGCAGAGCCTGTTTTCCCTGATCATTTTCCTCATCTTGCCTGTTTGTTCATGAAAGAGGGAATGACCCAAGGACTTAAGAGTGTGGTGAGCAGGGCAAGGGCAGGGATCATAAGCCTGGACTTGGCACTGGTGAGGCCACACCTTCAATCCTGGGTTCAGTTTTGGGCCCCTCACTCCAAGAAGGACATTGAGGGACTGGAGTGTATCCAGAGAAGGGCAGTGAAGCTAGGGAAGGGTCTAGAGCACAAGTCTGGTGAGGAGCAGCTGAGAGGCCTGGGGTTGTTCAGCACAGAAAAACAGGAGGCTCAGGGGAGACCTTTTCTCTCTCCAACAACTCCCTGAAAGGAGGTTGGAGCTAGGTGGGGATGGTCTCTTCTTCTAAGGAACAAGCAACAGGACAAGAGGAAATGGCCCGAGTTGCAGCAGAGGAGGTTTAGGTTGGACGTGAGGAACAATTTCTTCCCTGCAAGGGTTGTCAAGGCCTGGCCCAGGCTGCCCAGGGCAGTGGTGGAGTCCCCATCGCTGGAGAGGTTTCAAAGCCATGGAGATGTGGTGCTGAGGGACATGGTTTAGTGGTGACCTGGCAGTGCTGGGTTAATGGTTGGACTTGAGGTCTCTTCCAACCAAAATGATTCAGTGATTCACAGACATGACAGTCACTAATATTAATTATTCGTATTCTTGACAGCAGTCAAAGGTCTGGCTTATAAAAACTGGCTCACAGCGTGCAAGATAAGGGTATAGATATGGGAAGTTTTTCTATTCTGTATATTATGGGAAAGCTTCAAAGCAAATCTGTATTTTTATTATGTTCTGTTTATATTACTACAAATATTCTGTAGTTGATTCAGTACTGCTTCAGAATTTGAAGTATTTTTAGTACCTGGGCAATAGTCCCATCACAAACTTGCTCATTATGTTAATTTTTATTTATCTGAATTTCCTACAAGAAAGGTAAAGTTATAAGTCCAGGAGAACCTTTGTTCTACTGGGATATCAAAAGGGGGACGTTCATCTGTGTGTCCCATTGGGTCTGCCCAGTGGAGCTGAGCAGGCTGAATGGTAGTGGGCAGGATGTGGTCAGCACAGCCTTTGTGCTCTGCTGCTGAAACTGTGGCAGCCACAGACATATTCAAACATTTGCCACCAGTGTTATTCTAGTGTGATTTCTAAAATAATACAGAGGCAGGGAAGAGAAACAAAGCTACCCTGGGAAGTCATCTACTGCAGCACACTGTTGAGGAGAAACACAGGAGTAACGCTAGTGAGAGAGAGCAAGCTGAAAAAAGCATGTTAGCCAAAAGATGGCTTTTTTTTTTTTTTTCCCTTGTGGCTTACACTTGGCTTAATATGGCACATGTGGTTGCTTCTTATTGGGGTTTTCTGACTTTGGAACTTTGCCTCTAACTTTTGGATGTTTCGGCTCTGATTTTTCATAATAGGTCTTGGCCTCATGTTGAAGTTTTTCCTAAGCTATTCTTCATGAAATTTCCACAGCTTCCTGGAATATTACTAAGATACATTTTGTTATTATCATTATCTAGTCATAGTTTAAAAAATTCTGATGACTTTTTAACTCTGCTTCTCTGAAAAGTTACTACCTGTGGCAAGAATCAGAGTTTTGCTTTGGCAATGTGGCTTTTGCCATCCCTTGAAATCTTTCCTTATTTGAGAAGATTTTAAAAGCTTGAAAATCCCTTAAAAAAAGTGGCACCTTGTTATATGCTCAGTAATGATTCCTTCCATATTAGATACAGAAATAGCTGCAAATTCTGTTCTCCCCAGTTGCGCTAAAGCTTCTTGCAGCTCTGTGGCTCATTGTATGGTCTTATTTCCATTTAAACAGTGTGCATCATCCATCCCAATCTGAGACTGAGCATGGTCCTTATCTCCCCCGCTCCTGTGTGTAATACGATTGTAAGTATGCCAGGCCTAAAAATAAGTATATTCCAGTGTAGGGCATGAGAGTGAAGAGAGAGTCTGCACTTTGTGATTGTTGCTTTGGGCTAAAGTGAAACAGAGCTACAGAAATGACAGCAGAACTTCAAATTTCCCAGTATATTCTGAGTCACAAGAGCCAATGGTCTGGAAAATGTAAATTTAATGCCTGAGCTAATGTTTTCATGTGTGTTGATTTATTGTGATCTAGTGTTTTAATTCCCGCTGGTTGGGTTTTCTTCATAGTCTCATGGAATCAAATTAACAACTGGGGCAAAATCAAAATGCATTCTGTTAGCAAGCTCTTTAAAATGTGCAATTCCTTTCCTATGTATATTTTTTGGTCCCATTTAAAAGCTTGCAACTGAAAACTTAGCCAGATGCTTTCAGCAGTCTTAAAACTCTCCGAAGTTTCTCAAAATAGGGAATGCTTTTTCCTATAAAGCATACTCAGAGAAGTGTGTGGAAAAGCAGGGTATTATAACCAATAATGGTTGCGCAACTTAAACTACAGAGTTAGTTATCAACATGCATAACAGCTGAAATCATTACTAGTGTTGTGCTAACCAGTGATTTAGGCTTTGCTAGTTTATATGACTGCATCTGTGTATGTGTGGAATTCCTATCTAAAATTTGGTGTTCGTGTCAAGTTCAGTGATAAAATATTATTGCCAAGGATACTAACTCTCCCTGAGCTGACTGATAAAATCTCATGGAAAAAAACTGTTTTGCAGAGATCTTTCACCTCTGCCTATCAATTTAGAGGCCATGAAGTGCTTCAGAGACTGTGCTGATTTCATTGCTTGCCGATCTTTTCTGCAGAATGGGAATGACTTGTTTTACTGACCAGTTGTCTGTGTTACAAACTGCCAGAGGAGAAAGATTTCTTACTAAAAAGCTGTACAAAATGGGACCTGACTGATCTTTCCATGTGTTCCAGATGGGGCGCTCTTGTTGTATGCATTACTGTTACATACAGGTCTTGTTTGGTGAGTCTCAGGGATATTCAGTAGCAGAAAGATACACCCATGGGCAATTGGAGATATTTGGGTGGAAGTGTGGGCACTATGGCAGGGCTGAATCAGTTTTCTTAGCTCAAGAAAGGTAGGGCCATCCAGGTTTGCAGCTTGAGAGTCTTGATTAATCACCAGCGCTTCTGAATGTCTATGTGATGGCCTTTTTGGTTTGTTGTTAGTTTGTTTTTTTTTAAAATCTATCAATTGTCAAAATAATTCTCTGTTTCAGACGCATCTCAACAAAATTCACCCCTTTGTCATGCTGAGCTCGGAATTCTTTGACATGCTTAAAGGCTTCTAAAATAACTTTTAATGGATAGAGAAAAATGTCTGTTTGTTATAGATCGTGTCTTGCAAATAGTAAATTTGGCATGTAATTTACATTTCTGCATAGCTTTCCTATTTAGAGCAAGCATTTATTGATTTTAACATATCTTAGATAGAGCAGATAGTCCTGCTGTCCTTGTGCAATACTGAAACACTGGTTAAATATGAACACTGTTTATAATTAGGTTTCCCCAGTGCTGAACTTGCTGCAGTCTGGTCTGTCCTCCATTAGGCTGCTGGTCAGAAGTTGTTGACCTTTAGATTATGCTGCAAAATCCATCTGTTGCTTCAGGCTTTTGCGAAGAGAGATGTAAAGAAATATTATCTGCTGTCAGTTAGCCATGTAAACAAACTCAAATATAGGCGTGCTCAGTTTTCAAGATCAGAATTCATTCAGAATAAGGAGGGAGAGGAGAAGCTGTGAACTGGTGCTCCCTGTTCACTGAAGGATCCTTTCTCAGCTGTTGTGCTGTGATAAAATCCCATTGTCCTATTTTAAAATCCCCCTGCTCTCTGCGGGAGAAGCTGCTCTGTGGATAACCTGAACCACTAACCAAATCCTCTTCTGTGATCTAGGCAGATGAAAGCCATGACCCTCCTTTGTTTATCTCTCCACACCCTCCCCATTGCCAGCTTGTTCTTACGGCAGTCTCACCCAGGAGAATTCTTTGTTAACCATCTGGTATTTGCACTTTTTGCTCTGTACCCTCACCATTCTTTGACATTTCCCCTAATTTAGCACTTCCAGTCCCACAGCCTCCATGGCTGTTCAGAGAACATACCTTCTTTTTTGCTCCTCGATGTTGGTTGGCATCAAACTCCACACTTTTTACTGTACTGCTAAACTAAAAGTTAGTTGCCCCGATGTGTTTCAAATATGGCTGTTCCAGTAACTTTTACTCATAGAAATGCCACTGATGTGTCTGAAGTTTCTCAGTCCCAATTTAAATTGACTGACAAATAGTCCTACTAATTACAACGCAGTGGTGCTCTTACTTCTTCACCTGCACCGCATCAATTATCAATGCCTTTTAATTATGCAAATCTCCCTCTCCTAACATGGTAAGCACACCGTTCTCCAGACTATTTTATGTTCTCAATTATCTTTGCAACATTTTCTAATTTTAGCTTCCCATATTTTATTAGTCTCTAAACCCGTGATTTCTGTTTATCACTGAAGTGCTATCACATCTTGGCTCTACTGCACTGGCATGTCTATGGCAATAATATTTCACTTATCTGATGTCTTTATTAGGAGCTTTGTTTCATTTAGAAAAAGAAGAAAGGATTAGCTTTTCTGGTCTCTGAGCATCTCTTCAGAGAACTCCCACAGTCCACACCCATCACAGAATTATCTTCTTCTTGCAGTTTCATGAATCTTAGTCCTTTGTGCTGCCTTATCCTTTTGAAAAATACTTCCCAGTGGTGCTCACATTAAGCAAGAACTAATATACCCACAATTTGTTCTCAGAGGCAAAAGCTAGTTATGTTATTGTGATATATTTGTGTGTTTGTTGTGCGTGAGCTACATGTACATGGGAACGTGTTCTTTGAAAACATTTTTCTGTTTTCATGAGCAAATTCAGAAACTGCACAATACAAGAAGCATCACTCTGAATGTCAGCTTTGAGGAGAGTCCCCCTGGTATGCTGAAATTTTTGGATGGAAATGTGATAAGGGACAGACAGAATCAGTAGGAAGTGTCTTATCTCTGGGAGCTTTATCCAGGAAATGCTTCAAGGCAAATCATAAGAAATTGTTCCAAGATAATGAGATAGTCAATCTCCAGGTGAGGTGTCCAGCAGAGGACTTCCAAGTGCCAGCAATTTTCTGTCTGCCTCAGGATGTCAGTGTCCATGAACACTGAGATCCTAAGACTTAAAAGGTCATCCTAAGTCTGCCGTGGTAACTTAGATGATTGTTTGTGCAGTTCTACCAAGTTGATTAGTATGTGGTACTTAGAAAGCTCAGTCATCCAGGTTATGCTCTGAGGTGTAGATTTCTCAGAACATAGTCTCGGAGAGCAAGATGCCACTCTTCATGGTCATGGATAGTCCTTATTCATAGCTTATCAGTTCATCCAATGAAAAAATGTATCATCTGCAGCAAAGGTAACAATTCATCACTATTTACAGAGGTTTTGAGAAACTACTGTATCTTTGCATCAGACTTACTTTGTAGAATGATACATGAGGTATTCCTCTGAAGACAAAGGGAAGCCTTGTACTTAATACCACAAAGACCACTCTTCCATTTTTGCTACTGAGAGTTACACAGCTTGGTCATCTCAGTCTGTTTTTTATCTAGATAGAATTGTCTTAAAAAAAAAACAACCAACCAAACAAACAAACAAAACAAAAAACCCACAAAACAAAACAAAACACACAAAAAAACCCAACCCAAACCAAAACCAACTAAAAATAAGGTGTTACAAAAAGAGATTGTGTAACAGTTTGATTGAGTGAGTAGTAACAGATCAGCTGGTCCCAATAGTAATTGTCCGGGAAATTGCTGAGTCTGTGATTGTGATATGCAGCCTATTGGGGAATTGGCATCTGTACCAAAATTTCCAAAATTACTTCAGGCATCATTCTGAGAACTGGAAACAATTATCTCTGACTTCTGTAAGGCTGGACTATTAGGTATGATAATAAGGAAAGGATGGGTAAACAGAAAGACAGATATAGCACATCACGTAAGAGTCAATGTGGTGTCTGCAGAGGGAAGTCACATTTCTTTAATTCCTCCAGTGGGTCAATAGTGTGTGAAGAATTCTGATCCATTTGTTATACTGGACTTGGATTTTGAAAAGGCATTTTTTAAGGTTTCTCAGTAGAACTTCCTAAAGCAGCTAAGCTATCATGAGAGAGAGGAAGGTTTTTCTTACAGATTAATAACAGTTTAAATGACAGGAAATAATAAATGGCTGGTGTTGGACCATAACTGTAAATTACTGTTATAAGCCTCTGCTCTCTGCAATGCATTCATAAATTGCCTGGAACAAGAGATGAAGAGCGCTGTGCCAAAGGTTTGTGATAATACAGAATTATTAAAAACTAAAGCTGATTGAGTTGCAGACAACTCAAACTATCGATTGAATGGGTGACAGAATAGCAGATAATGTTCAGTAATGATAAATACTGAATAATGTACAGAGGGAAAGATCATCCAAACTCTACAGGCCTTAGGGCTTTCAGAACACTGGTTCAAGAAGAATGTCCATGAGGCCGGAAAAGGCCAAGGGGCAGTCTCTCTGGATTTGACCTGGGACCTAGTACAGGAAGAAACTGTTTTCCTTGTTAGAGCAACTGTCTGGGTAAAGGGATCCTTTGAAAGACACAACAAAAAGCTCCTTTGGCCTTCTCTATTCCATGCAGTGACACCAGGACACAACTGGGTCTGGCTCTGGCAGCTCCAGTGGGTTTCCCTCCTGCATATGGGTGGTAATTGCTATGGGGCCATGGAGGAGGCTCCTGTAGGGAGAAGGTGCTTGACTTACAGGATGGAAGGAGTACTTCTGGGGAGGAAGGAAAGAGGGAAGAAGGTTGTGTAGGGGGAACGGGCTCTGCTCCAGCTGTGGAAATTAGCACGTGCCCAAGCCACCGATTCACACTGGTAAGGTCAATCCCTCGCCCTGTGCTGGCTGTCGGCTTGGTTTGCACAGTGGCTGTTGGACATAAGTAGCCACGTCATGTACCAAGGGCAAGGAGCTTTAGGAGGTGGGCTCTCAGTCTGACTCGGTAGCCAGCAAAGAGAAGCAGTGATATGCCACACAGACGATCTGTCACATATCCCACCACAAAATCCAGAATCCCAGCAATGTGAGTGGCAAATAGTTTGCAGGCTGAAGTATGTGCAAACAAACAAAATCTCTGTAGAACAGCTGTGACTGTAAGTTAATTAAAATGATACATCTATTGTAATTTATGAGTGAAACGAGGGTCTAAACTGACCAAGTACATAAATGATTGGAAATTATTAATTTGCTTTTATTAAATAAGAGGGAGGACTAGACAGTGCTGTATTCTGAGGAACTGACATGCGATAATGACTGCTCCTGCAGAAAAGCAGAATAGAAAGTTGTCTGAGTCACTCATTACCATCTACCACTGCCCAATTATATGTCATTAAAGCCCTATATAGCTACCCTGGAACTTAAATAGTAATTTTTACCATAGTAAAATATTTCATTTGCATTTGTTGTAGCAGTCTTAGAGGCTGAAACTCTTTTTGTGAGCAGTCTGGGAAAAGTAATTGTGATCTAAACCTGATACAGAAAGCCAAAACCTTGTTTTATATTACTGTATTGAGGGATAAAAGTTAATTTCAATTGTTTCATTGTCACTTCATTCCTTGGTTTCATCTCAGAGTGTGCCAGTTTTGTTAGCAGTTTGGCACTCTTACAGCATGTATCTTCAAAGAATAGAGTGAGAACATCATCTCATTTCTTACCGATGTCCACCAGTTGGGGGAATCTTTGTCTTGGGTTGAATTTAAATCAGAGGTTTAGATGTGAAAGACTCGTTATCTCATTAGCAATCCCTTGATCCACCCTGTTCCCCTGGGTGCTGTTTCATTCTTCAAATCTTTATGAGCAATCAGTTTTAAGTGCAACTCTTAGAAGATAAGACTTTTCCTGCTAGTTAGTTCTTAAAAAAAAACAAACCAAAAAAACCCCCCACCAAAACAAACCATCCAACCGAAAAACAAACACCAAAACCCAACACAGGTGAGCTAGAGTCTTTGATCAGACAGGTATTCTTTTTAAGTCAGATATACTCATTTTAGATTTTGTTTCTGCATGTCTGCTACTATGCTAAAAAATAATCTAAACACAATATTAATAAAAGGGTGAAGAGTTTTAAAATGAACCTCCTGGCCAATTTAGATTGGGTTGAGTGCTTCAAATAGTGCAAAAAATCTGTTCTTTAATGTACAAAATTATTTCTAACCTGACAGAACGGTAACTTCCAGCTCCTGTAACCTCACCAAAAAAAAAAGGATCATAGATTTGGTTAAACTTCAAATCTCCATTAAAATTCAAAAATCCTCTGAAAAAGCACCAAGACTGCCTTTAAAAATCTCAATGTCACTATCTCACATTAAATAGTTTCCTTAGCAGGGTGCCACTGGTGTTACATGTTCTCTTTTTTGTGTGATCTGGGCCGTCACAGGTCTTCGCTGAGCGTTAGATTTACTGGGGTAAATAGGAATGGATTCGATGCCTTTTCCTGGAACAGTAATGAGATCATCACATCAGCTTTGTGTTGTGATGTGATTAAGTTTGCCCTGTGAGTCAGTTACCTCATCCTGGAGGACAGAGGCAGAAGATTGACAGCCATGGTGGGTAAAGGAGCAAAAGGCAGCATCTTGTGGTAGGCATCCAGGTTCTCAGCCTGCATCTGAAAGCATTTAGACCCGTGTTTTTAAAAGAATACAACAGAAAAGTATACAATGACTTGTTTTATTAACAAGAACCTGTCTGCTTTCATTTCCCTAACTGTGTTAATATTTAAATTATTGACCTAATCAGGTTAAGTGTATGGGCTGCAACATCTAATTTTAAGGCACACCTTGTTCATGGTGGTTGTGCAATAGCAAAACAATGATGTAATTAGCTGTGCATCAGCAAAAATGACGGAGGAGTTTTAACCTCAAACCTCTAAGAGAAAACAATCTGCTTTAAGTTAAAAATGCTTTATTTCTAACCTGTGCATATTTATTATAAATATTACCATGTGACAGTAGTACTTTATCATTTTTTACCCCTAGTCGAAAATGCGAGGAAAAGCTACCTGGTTCACGTCCTGATTAGCTCGTGGCTGGAGGCTGGGTTGACAGGAGCCGTTTCAATGGGATTGTCTATTCAGCTGGAGCATAGGCTGCCAAAGTGGCGGTGCCATGAGCTGGCTGTAAGGTTCACTGCCTGATCTGCGTGGGTGAAGCTTCCCAGAACCCTTGCCCTCCTTAGGATTGCCTTTAGTGACTGGGAACCGTTCCTGGAACGCTAAATTCACCCATCGGCAAAAAGCCGATGCATGTATAAAATAAGAAATCGTTTGTTCTTCTGCTGATGCTGAAATAGAAAGTATTTTGAGATAAGGAGATCTACAAAGGATCACTTTCTTCCTGAGAGACTTAATTGTCTCATTCAAGATTGAGGTTTAACTTGTCTCAGCAAGCATTTCATGGGCAAATAAACTCTGCATCACAAAGCTGGTTGACATTCAGCCACAGCAGCTGGACTCAGATTTATTAAAATTTTCCCTAGGATTTGCTCTGTGTTTTTAGAGAAAAGTCACTTCCCTATTTTTTTTTTTTTCTCAGTCGACATTGACTTCTAGGCTGTTTGTTCAAGATAAGCATCAAAACGAGGATGCAAAGGTCAATCTCTGCTATATTCCAGAGCTACAAAGAGAAAACGTTTGTCTTCCAGAGAGTGTTCTTCTATCCAAATTAAACTGCTCACTTCCTATAGGAAATGGGATTTCTTGAGGAATTGTGCAGGTTTTGTGTTTATGGAAGGACAGACTTTCCTTTTGTTGTGAACTTACTTCTTTGCTGAAAACTTTATCTTTTCACCTTTCTGCCTCTTAATCTCCACCTTTTAATGACAAAAGTCTGTGAGCTCATGCATAAGGCTCTGAGATGCTGGCTGTAGTGGAGTGTACAGCCCCATTCCACTGCCACCTCTACTTCACTTTCCTGCCTCTCTGCTGTCCCCACCCAACAGACCTGGCAAGCTGGTCTGAGCCCACCTTCACTGGCTGTTCAGGCTAATAGGACAAGTCATGAACCAGAGCAAGTGAAATGTAAACATGGATCTTCAACAGCTGGGGCAGTTATTTATTTATGTATTTATTTAAAACCATACCAGCAGTGCTGGTTCAAGTGAGTCCATCTAGCTTTGCCATTTAGTGGGGGCATAGATTTCACATTCTAGCAAAGTGGTTGGTAATTTCTTAACCTGCTTTAACTCAAGTACATGTGACTCTTCACTCAATTATGTTGCTCCTTGCCTTGTCCTCCTTTGGTGACCACAACTGGACGGTTGCATTAAGACAGTGGGGTCCTTGCCATGCCCACCACAGCTAGTCTCATTCTTCTTGCTCCATCTGCCATCATGTTAAGCAGAATTGTCACACATTGCCCTTCTTATACTGTCAGGGGTGAGTTACCAGCTACTTGAGTTTCTCCTCAAATAAAATGATCTTTTGTCTCACCCAACTCCTTTTATTAACAGTAAAGCAGTTTGTTGCCAGTTGTGTCACCAGGTAGTGACATCACATTGGACTCGCAGTCTTTGTATCTTTTCCTTTTATTATTGATAGAAGGCTGCCAGGTTGAAGAGCTTGATCCTTTTTGCTCCCTGGCATAATAAGAGCACTTCTTGCTCTTGTTGGAAATGGCAGCCGATAAGAAAAGATGAAGATGACTGTACAGCACTGTATTGAAAAAAAAGGTGATTTATCTTCTCTTTTCAAATTTCTCCTGTAAATCATTTAACCTTGTCTGAAGCTCAGTTAATTTTGCAGTTGCAGCAAAGAAACTCCACAGTGTTTAACATTCATCTGCATTTTACAATGTTATTATAAAGAACAGTGCAATGGTGGTGTGCTGGGGACAGCTGCAAGATTTTTCTCTTCTACACGGGCTGCCAGGAACAAAATGCATTGATAAAACTATAGGAAAGCTACTCAGGAACCTGTTCCTGACAGTCACAGATGAAACCGTGGTAGTTAGCCAAGGTGGGGTATGTGTGAGTGGAGGGAGGGAGAGGAAAATCAGTATGATATTGTCAAATTGCTAGTTTTTTGATGTCAGTAAGACAGCAGGGCTCATAATGTGTGAAGCATGTGGAGTCCAAATACAGATTACTGAAATGGCCAATGCTGACAAAACCCAAAACATGAACATACTGACAGCTTGTGGTTATCTCCAGTGTGAGGTGCAGTGAGGGAGTGACCGCTGAAGTAGCTGTGAACATTTACACAACTTGGCCTAGTGAACTATTCTTTCTGCATTAAATCTTACTATGTTTATGAGGACTAAGTAGTGTAAGTCTGGAACTCTACGTGCAGTTGTGTTAGGTGTGGGTTTGGGCTGACATTTTGGCTGATGGTTATTTTCACAACTGTGACATTATCCAGTCAGTATGTAATGGCTGCTCTTTAATGATGCTCACAGGGGGGAGAATCAAATTTGGGACCTACCCTTAATTTCAGAGAGCAGCAAGAAGAAAAAGTCTTTATTCTCGTGGCTGGGATACTGCGGGCTCTCATTCCTGGGGGAAGTTACTCACCCCTCTGTTTGGAATGCGCTTGCTTTCTGAGACCCTCCCCACCGATGAGCACTGTGCTGGTATTTGGGTACTGGGAACCCAGTGTGACTCTGAATAGATGCAGGAGCTGTCTGAAAAGCAATGCTGCCATGGTCAGCAGTGAGACATATGCTCTCTTCCCACACAGATGCTTGTTTTGCTCTGTGTTGTACAGTGGAACTGGCAGTTCTGAAACCTGCAACCTGTTTATTGGATTTGTAATTCCGGGCCAGTGTCATTCCCGGTGACTATCACTGTTGTTTTTGTTATGGAGTCCTAGTTCATCGTTTCTGCGGGCACAAAGGGGTTGCCGGACTCATTTGGTGTTGCGGTGCACTGTAATTTTACGTACGCAATGCTGTTGAGATTGCCGAGCTGTGTCATCTGCTGGGCTCATCGCTATTACTTCCTTTTGACCTCCTCTCGGTAATTGCTCATGGATGACTTACTAGCTGCCGGAAAGATACTTAAATGCAACTGGGCTTGTTAAAAAAAACAAACCCAACGAATAGACCAAAATTATTCTCTCCGAGGTCACCGAGGACCAACTCGGTAGCTGTTTGCTCTCTGCCAGGCAGGCAGAGCCATCTGTCACATGACAATGTACAAGCTTCAATTTCGCAAGTCCATTTGTTTTTATGACAGTTTTTACAATTTTATGGAAATCGAACCATTACATAAAGCATAATTTTCTGCAGAAATTGGTGGTTTATAGACTTATATCCCTGTTCAGTCATTTACTTTGCTAGTTGCTTTTTACATAAAGCATAAATATAATGGTTCTTTTTTCCCCTAATAAAAAAATCCTTAGAGTTTTGTTTTGTTTTGTTTTGTTTTGTTTTGTTTTTTTCAGTCTGTGAAAGACTATCCATGTTTGGTACTTAAAAAAAACCTCAGGGGTTCTACATCCAAGTTTTATGTGTCCATAGAGACCAAGTCTGTAGGGGACACAAAGGAACTCATGTTTAATGCTTTAACATATAGCTCAAAATCATAGTTCTTAATGATTTTGCTAGTCCTTTAAATATGTATTTTTCACAATCTATGTTAGTTCTTAATTTAACTTATCATATTCCTGCTTTTCTTGGAGGGGTAAATCTAACACATTAACTCATTTTTTAGTTGTTGGAGTCTTTTGTTCAAGTCCAGGTCATGACCAATGGGAGTATGAACTCCAGTTTGGTTTCATCCTCCAAGAAAGTTAATGTCATAATGGTTCTGCTCAGGGATTTTGCACCAATAGACAGATCCTCAAAAGGACAGTTCTGAGATGACCTTTTCACATCACTCTGCCTTTCTCAAGGAACTGTAGCCTTTATGAGGAGCATTTTAAAGCAGGCTGAGGGACAATGTCAAGTTGGAGGTATCACTCTTTGGAGGCTGCATGCATTAAAACTCAGATTCCTCAGGAAACTGCAACTTCCTAGCAGTTTCTTGGTGTTTGGCCAGCTCACCTGAGCATCACAGGCATGGCTGCTCATGAGCTCGTGTCCTTAGATAAAAAGCATTTATGAAATTGTTAATTGCTTAGTTGCTTACACACTTCTTCTCTATGGTAATCTCCATTTAAAGGCCAGCACTTTCCAGTATGTTCTGGCTGTCACTGGTTTTCCTCATAGAGAGAAGGTGAGTTATCTGTAGTATTGATTCTTACCTTTACAAGTGTATAAATATATGAGGTTATTTGAATATCCATAACACAAAATATGTCAGTGGAAGATTTAGGTTCATGTTCAGATGAGCATGAAAAAAAGGCCACCCCTAACCCATGGAGCAGATGGATAAAAGTTGGATATAACTCAAAAAAACCTTTGCAGTCAGACTATTTTGTGATTTTATGGGGCGATATAAGGGATGGCAGATGCTGAAATTCAGGGGTCTTGTTCACAATTTGAATTATTAGGTCATAAAAGATGGCGGCACTGGAAAAAAAGATTTACAAGAATCAATACTGAAGAGGGATTGGGAGTTACTTGTCAGAACCTATGGTAGGAGAAAAGCTGATGAAGAGGTAGAATATGAAGGACATGTGAATATGAGAGATACAAGGAATTAGGACCTTGAGGGGAAAACTAGATATGCAGAGAATCTGTGTGTTGTTTTAGTGTGTGTTCATAACTGCTTTTAGCTTTCGTTGCTCTAAGACAACCAGGAGCGTCCATAATAGCTCCTAAAGAAACATAAATGTGGGACTAAGCCTAAATTGGACATGCTGTGGTAATAAAATTATTCCAGTGGGTTTCCGTGTTCCCGGGAGGTGTTGGTCTCAGCAGACTGAGCAAGGTGAGGACAGGCAGCTGCCTGGGAGCTGGGGGATCTGAGTGTCTTGCAAGGTTTGCATAAGCTCAGTTTGTGGCACTGTTTTGCTAAAGCTGATGTTTCAGGCTGGCTGGGATCATTGTTTGGATGGAGTGAAATTAGTCCGAAGTGGTACCTCAGGGAGTCGTCGGTATGCAGATGACAGCTGAACCTGTGTTTGCAGGTGAGATCACCAGCAACAAGGTGACCAGTGCATATATTTAATGTCATGTAGATGCTGGGCTGCCTTATTAGCATGTGTAACCTGTCAACACTGCAACACCATGTGGAAGTCTCCTGCAGCATCTTTGAGACATGTTTGGCCAGGCAGAGCACCATTTACTTTTGCTAATGAAGAATTTGTGAGTTGGATGTGAAGATGTTGCCCTATCTAGGTCTGTTAAGTCAAATAGTTTAAGCTCCCTAGTTACAGAGGATGGAAACTGCAATAAGAAACATTTTCTGGGTTGTAAAGACATCTTGTATTTCCCAAAAGTAAGCCAAGAGCACCGTTCACAATAAAAAACAAATCAAAGAAGACAGAGAGTAGTCTTCCATAATAATTAGTTCAACACTTAGATGATGCCTCTCAGAGTGGGTGATTTTACAGCTTTACAACAATGATGGTGCGTGTCATTGTGTGTGTTGTGTGTATGCTGAAGGGCGGAGAACAGCCTTGAAGCGGAAGATTTCAAGAAATGTCCAAAATCAATTAACCATTCTTTAGCGTGTGGGAGACATCCCCCATGTCCGTGTAAACAGCATGGCTTTCAGACTGCAGGGAAACTGGGACAGTGCCAAGTCACTAGTGGAAACTGCTTTGAACTTAAGAGTAAACCTGCACACCCACACAAATTAGAAAAAAAACCAAACTGTGTCAGGTGAAGTCTTGGCCTTATCAAAGTCAAAACTAGTTTGCCACTGACTTCAGTGGAATGAGAATTTTATCCATAATGAGAAAAAAAGGGATTTTTGAACTCTGAAATCAGAGCTAAACTGTCTGATGTAGGGTTTGGTTTTTTTTTGTCACAGAATAACCTGCTTGTTTTCACATGTATTTGCAGGATCTGAAGGCCACAAAGTCTTTGTAATGGTGTGTGTGCAATCACAGACTGCAGCATGCTTGCCAGAGCACACCTGGAACACTCCTCCTCTCTTGTTTTTATGGTCCAGCAGCATTGCTCGGGCCTGCTCGAATGAGTTGGCAATTAGTAACATAAATATAACTTGTCCAACTTGATTTGTTCTTCCCCCACACACGTTCCCTGTCTGTCTCTCTCCAGCTGAACCGCTTGTAGAGAGAAGAGCAGCAAGGAAGCACACTCTGATGGTGGGGGGGAACGTCAGGGAGGTTTTTACCCTTTTAGAAGAGCGCTCATACATTATGGAGAACAAAACTCACTGGTGGCCATCCTAGTGTGGTGTCCCTGTGATCACACTGTCCTCGGGTGTTTCTTGTGTGTAGCCTGGCAGGAGCTACCAGTAGTTTTCATTAAACAACCTGTAAATTGGTTGCATCTAAGCACTTTGAAGGGTCCAAGCCCATATGCCTGCTTAGAGTACATCTAACAAATGCCAGATTAAACACCTCTCAAAAGACCACTGCAGATAGCTGGGATTTTTGTTGTTGCTGTTCTTAGTTGTTTTGGTTTTATTTTCTAAAATATTCCTGCCATGGATATAAAATATATCCTAAACACTAAAGTGCTCCCCTGGTAAATGGGAAGTCATGTTTCACTTCTCTAGCAAGAGCCATGCTGCCTCTTGCCTCCCTGATGAGTCCCTGTGCCATGCCCTGGTGTTACTCACTCCCAGCGTGGGAACCATCCAAACCTCTCAGCCTCTGCCTGTCCAGTGGAAACTCCACCACAGCAATAAAAATGTGACCTTTGCTTGCCTAGAAGTGGGGAGAGTACTATAGGAGAGCACGGGAGCCCACAGACTGCTGTGGGGGCACTGGGAAATAGTTGGAGTCATGGCTTCTGCTGTCTGGACCATGTTTTCATTTATAGTCTGAGCTCCAGAAAGGAGAGAGAATTTGGATAACTTTGTGCTCAACGTGCAGGTTTTTATGCCCTTCAGCAGCTACACGTTTCCTATGCAGGTATCTTGGTCTCTGCTTGGGATTCCTCTTTGGGGGCTGGCCCCTCAAATGTAATCATTACAGCCTCTACTTTCTAGGCTCCGAATGCTTTATTGGGTCTGGCCATTCGTTATGCAAAGGTAGGGCTGCATCATTTCGTTAGAGTAAGTTTGACCTGTCCTGGGAAGTGATAGATCCATTTGTTTCACCTCCTCTGGACACGGCCAGCTTAGTGTCTGTGCTTGGAGAGGGGTTTATAACAATAAAGCAGTATTTATATTTAATAAATCTGAACACAATCAATGGATTTGTTAGGTTTATTTGACATGGATGCTCACCTGAGCAAGTTCCTCTTTGCAATATATTCTTGGTTATCGTGCTCTTTTGTTAAGGACTGGCTGCATATTTCTGGCCACGTCATCATGAGTGGTGTATGACAAACCTAGTGACATGTTTTATTTGATCACTTCAATGATTGTGAATAGCTCAGCACTGCAGCCCCTGAGGAAAAGTACCTTATGCCCTGGGATGGGCATAAGACACTGGAAGGTTTCCTCCTCCAGCCTAGGCATCATTTCTGAAGTTACCATGCCATGACATCTATGGGGCCATCACGTCAACTATAGCAATGTTTTGGACACCACTGTATCTCGTGACATTTGCTCCTTAAGAAATGTGAATAAGGTCACACTGAAGACACAGTTCCCATTCACAGAAAAACCTCTAACTGGGCATAACTAGTGACTTTATTCAGAGCGTGAGTTGATACTCAGGTGATGCCAATGTTGGGTTCACAAGTACGTGGTGTTTTTGATGACCCAGCCCACGTCTGCTCCCATGTTCTCCTCTGTGACTGCGCTCATCTAGGGTCAGTAAAGTTGGATGAGAACTTGAGCCAACTAATCCTGCAAAGGTAATTAGCTTAATTGTATTAAATAAGTAAAAAAGTAAGAAAGCAACACTTTATGAGGTTAAAATAGGTGTGTTCAGGAAACGGAAAAGACCGTTTGTGAAAAAGGAGCATTTCTGAACCACTTGTGTATACTGGCATGGTCATGGCTTACAGAGAAACATCTGCTGAGCATGGAAATGGTAAACAACATCTCCAGCCATTGTTTCTTTGAGAAGGTGACACTTCGAGAGGCAGCTAAATATGCTCCTGAGGCCTTTCTTCAACCAAAACAAGTTTCAAATAAAAAGCTCCTTATTTTTACGCAATCAATATTTTGCTTTATTTCCCAGATTACCGACATCAAGCTTATCGTTTGTTTGAAACCTCAACAAAGTGGGAGAATTTATTTTTCTTCAAAATAGTGAGAGAGTCATTTACTACTGAGGTCATTTGACTCATTTTTAACTTTGAAAACCAGAGTTATGACTAATGGGAGAAAGAAAGCAGGTGGCTGTTACAAACCCAGCCTTAAGAACAGCACTTGTCCCTTATTTTTCCATGGATTGCTTGAAACTTGAGTTGCAAAAATTATTTCTCAGACCCAGAATCCTCCATCTATCAGTGCAGATGATTTTCCAGGGAATGTTTCCTATCCCATCTTTCTCTGTGCTCACCTTTAGCAGCACTGTAATACCTGCAGAGCTATTAGAAATTTTAGAAAATTCTGATCTTTACTTAACTATTATGGAATTTCTTATGGTTCATCCTTGTTTAATAGGACTGAGGAGAGGAAAGCTGCTGATGGCTATTGGCTTAATAAAGAAAAGTAATTTTGACATTCTTGTTAAATTGCAGTGAGTGTACAAGTAAACTGAGAGGTAATTATATTTTTAATTAAAGGTATAGCTATTGATTGTGTCATTGAATATGTGTTGTAGCCAGCCCTAACAAATAGCAATATTACAAGAGATCATTAAACTAGTTGTTAAAATTCCAAGTGAATGAAAACTAGAACTGGGCTGGATAAAAGGCACAACAATGCTGGCTGGAAGAAAATACTAACAAACCAAGGGAAATGTACGTTAATTTCTAAAATTTTAGTTACAGATACTTTTAAGTCATGTGTATCCGTGTTTACTGGTGGTCTTATTGAGGGACTGGAGTGTGTCCAGAGAAGGGCAATGAAGCCAGGGAAGGGTATAGAGCACGTCTTGTGAGGAGCAGCTGAGAGACCTGGGGTTGCTCAGCCTGAAGAAAAGGAGGCTCAGGGGAGACCTTTTCTCTCTCCAACAACTCTCTGAAAGGAGGTTGGAGCCAGGTGAGGTTGGTCTCTTCTTCTAAGGAACAAGCAACAGGACAAGAGGAAATGGCCCGAGTTGCAGCAGAGGAGGTTTAGGTTGGACGTGAGGAACAATTTCTTCCCTGCAAGGGTTGTCAAGGCCTGGCCCAGGCTGCTCAGGGCAGTGGTGGAGTCCCCATCGCTGGAGAGGTTTCAAAGCCATGGAGATGTGGTGCTGAGGGACATGGTTTAGTGGTGACCTGGCAGTGCTGGGTTAGTGGTTGGACTCCATGATCTGAAAGGCCTCTTCCAACCAAAACAATTCAGTGATTCTATGTCCTGTCATAACATATTTCTATCTATGGAATAAACTGAAGACAAAACTGGAACAATTTTAAATTAAGAAACATGGGTAGAGTTTATCTTGGCCCTTGAAAGTGAACAGTGATAATCAGATAGTATTTCTCATGAGATTTCTGTGAAGCAGGATACAATCTGTCATATGTGAGAGACCTCCTGATCCCTTGGGGAGCTATCAGATCTGCTACACAGACTGACTTAAAGGACAAAGAACTTCTGGTGGTCAGAGCAGTGACAGTAGGGGAGTACTGATCAAAAACCATGGGCACTAACAGCTCACCCTATATTCAAGCTGCAGCATTGATCTCTCCCAGGCCTGTGGGGTTGGTGTCTGGTGGTAGACAGAAAGCAGTTTTCTGGACACCAGTGATGGAGAGCAGGTGGGAAAATCCAGGTACCCTCATAAACCTGTATGGCCACATTTCATCTTTGCCCGCTCTCCATCTGTGCTTGCAGGTGGCACCACGCATTCTCCACCAGCACCCCTTGGCTTGTGTATACCCTTCTGGTACCACAGAAGTCCCTCACATGGGGCTGAAAGCTGCTCTGACCAGTGCAGTGTAACAGGCAGATGATGTCATGTGTCTTTCCGTGTCCGTCTGCTATGATTTGGTGCATATAAAGCCGGTTTAACCCTTTCCGTTCAAAGGCTTTGTATCCACAGAGATGTACTCTTTCTAATGACATGGGGCAAGCTGCAACACAGGCAAGCTGCTGGTCAGCTCCTGTGGCTCAGCTGCACTGAGCTGTTATGTAAAATAGAGCATCTGAAAATGAAAACTTTTCCTTGGTACCAGCTTTTTCTAGTTGAGCACACTTTGAACGTCTAGGGCTGTCAGCATCTGAGGATTAGGACATATTTGAATCAGAGAGATCTGTAACTTTTGTTTGACCTTGTAGTTTTATGGAGCATGGTCCAGTCCTAGTGACCTTCCTCCCCCCATGACCTCTGGCTCTTTTGAGTGTGTGGGAGAAATGAGGGGCATGGATGTGGCAAATGCAAAGGATGTAGCAGTGGCTGGTGAGCTGCTGAGTTCATAGAATCACAGACTAGTTTGGGTTGGAAGGGACCTTTCATGGTCTTCTAATCCAACCCCCCTGCAGTGAGCAGGGACATCTGCAATGAGAGCAGGTCTCTTAAAGCCCTGCCCAGCCTCACCTGGTTCCAGGGACAAGGGAAGCATTTGGCAGAGGCATGAACAGTCTTCAGGAATAGGAGGCAGTGTCTGGTGGTGAAAGCACTTTTCTCTCCATGTTGTGACTGTCACATGTGGTGCTGGTCTCATGTTCAGCACCTGGGATACAGAATGTCTTCTGTGTCTAATAGGTGACAAATACAGAAGAATAGATTACTGAAAAATAAAGTGAAAGGGTCAGATATAAACCTTACATGAGTAAAAAGGGCTTAATGACCTGTAATCAGGATTTACCAGTGATTTGTACTTGGGTAATGGCCTCACTGTTTTTTTCCAACACACAGGATACACTTCAATTGACAGCATACAGGTCCTTGTTCCTGCTTAACTCCAGGATGTTGTGATTATAGATATGACACCCTCATTGCAGAATCACTGCTGATAAATTATGGTGGGATAGCAGCTGTAAATACAGCGTCTCTTGTGATTTAAGAGGGGGATGTGAAGGCATATTGCCCAGATGCTTGATCAATAGTAAATGGGGCCAGCCACAGCATGCTGAACCTTAAAAGTCCTTGCCAGATTTTGGGATTAGAAATAATTTTTTCAAGCATTAACTCCTTCAGGTATCAAAATAATGAGCTGCTCTAGTCTCTCTCTTTTCCTTTCTCTTTGGCCAAGATTTATTTTACCTTTGAAAGCAAGAGCTGACATGCAAACCTTTTTTTTCAATAGTTTGAGATACAAGAGCTTCTTCAGCAAGCTGCCAAATGTTTGGTGTCTGCTGGTGCCGCAGTGCCATGGGACTTCATGGCATGTCCCCTGTAACCTTCCCATTCACCTGCTTAACTGGTCAGGAAAGGTGCCAGTCACTTGGAGCTGGGTAGTAGCAGGCTGGAGAAACAATAAACCAGGCATTACAAATTACTGTGGTAGAACACGCCAGCAGCAAAACCAGCTATACTCAGGATTCACTTGGCACAAAAGGGTAGAGCTTTGGTCACTCAGTCCCTGGCTCTGTGGGTGACACTGAGAGTTGAGTGATTTAACCTAGTTCTTCTCAGAGAACCCCCCTGTCCTGATCTGAAGGTTGGTATGCATATGGTTACTTTTTCCCTTAAGTGGGAAATGAAAGTGACTGCCTCATGGAGATCTTCCTGGGATTCACACTAACTGAAGCTTGGATCTGCATGGGTGCTAAGGATGGAATCGGGATTGGCAGCCTGTGATGTGAATTTGCACACATACAGGGACTTGGAACAAGAGTCATTCTCCTTAATTAAGCCAAGATGTTTCAGATGGTCTGTGCCTAAAATTCAGTAAAAGGCACATTCTCTTGGGTCTCCTTAACGTCACATTCCCTTTACAGTTGTAATAATTGCTGTAACTTGTTTCCCTCTCCCCTAGCCCACAAAATAATATGACAGAGGAATTTCTGGCTAAGCCTTTGATAACGGTTCTTTCTTTTTGTTCCAGATAACTTCAAACGAGAAGCGCTTGGAGAGCATGAAGAATGATGGTGATGCTCTTATCCAAACTCTGGAGAGCCTGGCCCAAACTGCCAGGTGAGTTCCCTCAGGCTTCTAGGAATTTCCAGGGCTGAAAGCCTCCTCTTTTGTCTGTGCTGGCTTTTCCCTGTAATCTCCTCCCATGCAGCGTAAGCTTCTCAGGTTTCTGTCTTGGACCCCCTCTCCACACTGCTCTCCTCCGAACTCTTCAAAGTCAGAGCTTGCTGGCATTTCAGCCGTGGTGGCATCGGGCTTTGCTCCCCAGCTGCCACAAGGTTTGGGATTTTTTTTGAATATATTATTTTATTTCAAACACTAGAACCAGATACTGGTTGGTGGTTCTCGGTGGAGTGGGCTGGATGCACAATGTGGTGTTTGTGCCCTGGTTTAGAGTAATTGTGTTCTGTGCACTTGCAAGCTGATGACTTTCAAACGCACAGCTCACAAACAGAACTGCTTTTGTTTGAGAATACCCGTGGCTTCTCTTAGGGGAATGTCGTGGCCTTTGCTGTGAGATCAGAGGTGCTAGTCACAAGCTGGCCAAACCTCACCTTATCTCCTGTAGACTTTCCCTCATCTCATCCCTCTTGGAAATACAAATGAATGACTGTTCTCTGCCCCTCCAAATACATTTTACAGTCCAGTCAGGGGCTGTTAGGCTGTGTTTCGTTCTGGGATAAATTAAAACTCATAGAGAAATTGTAGTTGATAGGCGAGTTTTTGAAACACTAATCTTTTCAGTGATCCTCCTACTTCATATGGGTCAGTTGTTTGGGAACACTGGCAAAAAAAACATTTTGTCAGGGTATGTCCTGTATTGGAAGGAAGCAGGGATATGGAGAGGAAATGTTGTGACCTGGGGAGCAGAAGGAGATGCACACCAAGGACTACTCAGCCTGCATCCCTCTCATATGCACAGCTGCTGACTCAGGTTTTTGTATGACACATTAAATTATGTAACTAAAATGTCAGCTCTGCCCAAAGGAGGTAGTGGCACCACCACAGAAGGTGACAGTGGCAAGAGGCAGGGCAGGTTTTTTTTCCCTTTAGAATTAGTTTTCACTCTCTTTTGTAGCATTTCGGCATCAGATGCACTAGCCCACACAGGCATGGTCTGTGAGTCTGCTTTCATAGCTTCCATTTTTCTGTTACCTGTACATTTCTGCGCTCAGAAAACCATAGAGCTCCAAATAAACTTGCGCTGTTTTACACCAGCTGCTCAGTAGAATGAATTCTGGCTGATGCCAACACCAAGTGTTTGGTACATTTGGGTATTCAAGTACCTGCACTGTGCCGAGCTCCCCCACTGCAGCAGTGACTGGGGAGTCTCCGAGAGCTCACAGGTTCATTGCCCTCCTCCCCTTCTCTAGGGGACACATGTTCCTGTCCGTTTGCCTCCAGAAGAAACTGGGAGGGATTCAGTCTGAATCTGGGGCTGTAAAGTGCTCAGAAATTAATAAATGGGCAACAGGCAAGCCGAAGCCTGGGGTTAGCAAGACTTAGCTGAATAGCCAAATTGTTTATGGAGGTTATGGATATTCTGCCATCTGCCTGGAT
Source organism: Chloroceryle aenea (assembly GCA_013399075.1). Lineage (NCBI taxonomy): Eukaryota > Metazoa > Chordata > Aves > Coraciiformes > Cerylidae > Chloroceryle > Chloroceryle aenea. The sequence goes on along the minus strand of VWZY01013675.1, from coordinate 265,672 downwards.
TCTCTCACGTGACATCTTTCCCAGTATACTCCTTGTGACCTAATGAACTTGGTCTCTTCACCTGGGCACTGAACCCAGTTAAGCCTCTCTGTAGCTCATGCCAACTAAGAAATGGCTTAGAGAAGACTAAAGTGGAGATCCTGGATCTCTGCCATTCCCCAAGCACTCTGAACTCCCAGGCCCTCCCATGCACACAGTGTCCCTGGGTTGAAGTGACTGAGGAGTGTTTTTGCTTTGCTCATTTTTCACAGACAGGTTTTCTGCTCTGCCTGTGAAGGCAGGGACCAGCTGAGCAGGCATGTGCCAGGAGAAAGCAGGGCACAGCTTGGGTCACAGGCTGCTCTCAGTGCTCCTGTTGCTGGGGAGCAGACATGGACTGCCAGACTCTATTGGTACCATCCAGGAAGCACCAAGTGACAGGTATCCAACCTGTTCTGCTTAGGAGCTGCGTGGAATCACACCTACACTTTAAAATACACAATCATCAACTTGTTTAGATTGGAAAAGCCCTTTAAGAGCACTGAGTCAAAGTGTTAACCCAGCACTGCCAGCTCACCACTGAACCGTGTCCCTCAGCACCACCTCTCCATGGCTTTGAAATATAGAATTGTGGGATCATAATTACAGAATCATAAACTGTGAGAGTGTAGCCATTTAATTTTCAGTGAAGACAGTTGCCAAGATGCATTTGTTTCAGATAACTCAATTGTCCGGTTTAAATTGCTGCTCATTAGGACATTGGCTTATGCAGCCTGGACTGAGCATTTGGCTTTCCTGGCTAGCTCTGCCTTCCCCACCAGGTGTGGGGTGGCACAGTAAGGATGTCAGCAGCAGCAACAGAGGGAGGTACAGATGGAGGGATCTACTGCTGTCCTTCCTGACCTCACAGTGAAGGATGGGAGTCGATTTGAGAGGGGGAAAGAAAAAAAAAAAAAAAAAAAAAAAGGTCAGGGTATACAGCGCACTTAGTGGCTAGCAAGAATATTCCAGCATCAAGGCAACTGTGGAATCTGAGGAAAGTTTTCCCCTGTGTCTGTCTAATAGGTGTCATTGTTTTTAATCCCCAGCTCTCATGCAGATGTTGCTGTTGCTTCCTTGGCATTTGAAATTCTGAGGACAGTGGGACATGAAAATCTCAAGCGTACCAAAGTGAACCATCCTGCAGGGGCAGCTCCACATGCACAGCAGCTGTAGCTGTGGACAGGCACAGGTGGGAAGGGGGGAGGCTTCGAGGATGGAGAGAAACTGGGTTTGGGGGGACCAGGTTCATTGGTTTGTTTTTCAGTCCCCCTGTAAGGATACTATGTTAGGCAGGTGGCGTTACATGGTGTATCTCAAGTATTTGACAGCCTGAGTTTGAAGAGCGTAAATTAAATAAATAGAAATTATTTTACAATACAGAAAGCAGCTGAGTTTAAGCTGCTGTTAAAACGTTATCTGTTGGACCAGGCCAGGTGTGGAGCTGTTCACACTAAGGGCTCACCTCATGCCTTTACAGTACCTACCCTATCTTTCTATTAGGAAAGACACATGAAGAAAATTCCTGTAAAGTGTAATAGCACTTTAAATAACACCATTTCTCTCTCGTAGCTTAACTGCTGGAAGTAGAGCTGAGTTACTCCAAAGAGGGAAAGCGAAGGCCCAGCTATGATTGGGTAAAGTGTTGTAGAGTTTTGCTCCTCCCTGGACCATTACTAGGAGACATGGTGCCTCTGGCTCTGCTCGAGGGGGATGGTAACTAAATGGTAACTAAAGCGGGACTGGTCCTGGGGGGGATGAGAGGTAAACGGCTCCTGGCTTCCGCTGAAGGTGCTGTACAATTCAAGGGGCTGTCTGAAAAGGGCTCTGAACACACAACTATACTCAATCATCTGAAAGAATTGGACACAGAGTGAATTAAAAGTTTACTTTAATTTTGAACCATTTTATAACTGCATTTTTCTCATGAAGCATCTGTCTCACAGCAGGCTACAATAACTTTGGGATAAAAGGCAACTGGTAAACTGTCCAATACAAGGTTCCAAATAAACAGTTCTTACTGGCCCCTACCCAGACATATCCCAGATAAAGTTTTTGATCAAAAAAACATGAAATAGATCCACCTGCTTATTTTAAGCATATTAAAAAGGAAACTAATTGGACCATTTCTATTTGTCTAGTTTTTTTATACAAAAAGGCTACACAATGTTACACTTTATTCAGAATACAGTTAGAGCGATTATGAATTAGTGTTCTACACCTTTACTCAATCCTTAAAAATTAGAAACTGCTGTAGCATATTCACTATAACTTAATACTACGAGAGACTTTAAAAAAAAGAACTAACAACAATTACTGCAAAAAGAAAGGCTACTTCCAAAGCAAGCAAGGTCAGTACCATTACAGAGATTTAAAAAAAATAATAAATTTTTAACAAGCAAGGCTAGGGTTTGATAAATTCCATCTTGCAATTCATTCTTGTGCATTCTTCGTTTCTTTAATCACTCCCAAAATCCATTTGTATTATTACTCCTCGACCAAAAAGGACCAGAACAAAAAGTTTACTTCAATTGTTCCCATAGGAAACTCAGCTTGGTTAGTGTGTCAGGCACTTTCTGAGATACCAGCCCACCCCTCGAGCCCTCTCAGCAACTCTACAGGCCAATCAACGCAAGTTCAGTCAGATGATACAGCTGCAGAGAGAAAAAACAAACAGACGTCAGCATTCCCCAGCCAAGGGCTGGTCCAACACCACGTGTCTTCTAACACTTGTTTTCAGACTGCGTGAAGCCAGTGCACAAGACGCTACAGTTAATTACTTCCACAGCTGACGGCAGAAGTCAGTTTGGAGCATACTGCTTTTGTGTTTCCAGAGCATTTGTTCACCACTCTGGCACACCAGGACCCAAGCGAGCCAATCCCGCCCTGCCAACCGTGTCCTCAGGCCAGTCATCTGCATTTGGTTTTGTTTGCCTTTTTTTTTTTTTTGGCTTGTTTGTTTTACTCATTTTGTTTTTAAATTCAAGATTGGAGCTTCTTACCTACAGGATGATTTACAGGTCAGTATCGAACCAGGCCAACTGATTACTGTCACCTGGAGGCAGCCCATCCATAAGGTCCTGGGCATGGCCAAGATCTGGCAGACCATCAACTGGGTAGTCAGCACCAGGGTGGTGGCCACCCATTTCATGTTCCATCATAGGGTCCATACCCAAGGCATCCTGACCGTATCCGCCCGAGTGGAAAGAACGGTAGCTAGGATCTAAGAAAGTTAAAGGTGGCAGAGGGAAAAAAAGCATAATGTTAACTGATGTTAGATGCATTGGAAGCTGCAAGTTATCAGTGTGTGAGAAGATCTTTGTAGCCATCTATTTTTATTTTTTTTTTACTAGTTCAGCCAAGTTCAAAACAATCTGTGGCCTGCCCTTAGCAGCTGTTCCATTGTTTGGAACAGCCTTCCAGTGGGATTCTGCAGACAAAGCACACTGCAGTCAGAAGCATGAGCAGATTCCAGCCAAGCCATCAGTCTGCACAATCAACACTACTGAAATTCAACAGTCCTGCAGCAAAACCAGGCTCTAAGACTGTAGACTTGCTTCTGAAAGACTAGTCAAAAATAGCTTAGAATCCTTAGGGACAGGCTCACATTTGAGTCGAGACACTTCCAGGCCAACACGTTAAATACCAGATTTTTTTTTGTTTTAAAGAAAAACTGCACTACTGGAATTGTCAAGTCCATTTGTAAAGAATGTGAAAGACTTCTGGAAACAACAGTTCAGCAGGAGATTCTCCCACAGGACTGAAACAGGAGACACCAGAGTTTTGCGTGTTTGGTGCTGCCGGGGATGCTGCAGACACTGGTTATTTGAAGTGGCAGCTCCCCATATGCCTGTCAGTTTGCAGTATCTAGCTGAACAGCAACTCACTCTTCACTCATTTGCAGTTCTCCTTTAAAATCTATTACTTGACTTCATCCAACTTAAGCTTAGTCAAGGGGACTGTAAGAGACCTACCATCTGGGCGGTATCCGAGAGGTTCTCCCTGGGCACCAATATCCAGTCCAAGATCTGCTGTCTAGATGGACACAAAAAGTCACAGAACAGTTTTAATGTCAGGTCTTCCAGATAGCACCAGTGATTCCAAGTCTGAAAATCTCAGAAGCTTGCCCCAGATCCCTTTTTGGCAACTCTTCTGCAACACATTACTTGGGTGAACACAGAACACCTCTATCTACACGTCTGCTCCACTATCTCAGTGAACAAAGGGTCCTGTTGAGTGGAAAGGATGGGGCAGGTCCAGGGACACTCCTCCTCAGGGACCCCTGCCTAACTCCTGCCTGTCCAAAGGTTCCTGAGCCAGCAAGAGTTCTGAAGGGACCTCTCCTGGTGTATCCCATCCCAGAATTCTGTCTGCAGGGCAATTGCATCACTCCACTCTCAAAGAGATGCTCCAGTTTAACTTTTTTCCCCTCACATAACTGTGGTAGATGCAGATTTTAGGAAAACAGGGAAGAAAGCTCTGAAATAGCACATATCAAGGGCTACAGTCCTTTCTTTAGTGACCACATACAAGGCAAGACAAGCGAGGCTGCTGAATCTTAAGAATCTGGACAAAGACAGTGAAACTTTCCTCTGAGAGCAAACTCCGCATGGGGCAGTCTTGACTGGCTGTGTTTCAAGCCTGAAAAGAGGCAATGTGTGATCATCAGCTAGCAAACAGATTCAAGTCCAAAAGCTTTGAATGTAAGGAGAACACAGTTTACATCCTCACCCCAGGATTATTAGTCCTGTATCTTTTGCTTGATAGAAGCCTTGCAGGATATGTTTTAGGCTTAATGCTTCCCTCGTATCACTCATGCCTCTATTTTTGTATTCAGAGTTCATCAGGTTCTGACAAGCAGCACAGCTCTACAGCTTTGCACACTAATGAACATGAGAATCATAAACTTCAGCAGCAGTAGAGTATGGGCTCTTCCAAGCTGCAAGGGAAGAAGCAGCTCTAAGGCTGCTTGCCACAGGTTCACTGAACCTGAAGATGGGGAGAGTACAGTAAGGAAGGTACAGCTGTGTGTAATGCTGGGTCCATCTCACTGACAGCACCTACACTTCAGTGCTGGAAGGAGGAAGGCTTTGGAAGCAAGGTCTCCCCAAGGAACCATTAGTATGGAAGACTGGACTCACCTCATTCCAAGCCATTGGCTCAGTCCGGAACAGAGAGCTTGTCAGTTCAACTGAAAGTCGCTTCTTGTAGTCCTGTGGTTTGTCCTCAGACATTCTGAACAGCACTGCAGCCGCGTAGGTTGCTGTCAAAAGGAAGAATGATTTTAGCAGAGGTCGAGTCTTCCAGCAGCTTCTCTAACACGAGTACGAAACCTGTCTTCCAAGCTCACTTACCAACCCCCTCATTCCTAGAATGAAGCAGTTCTGTTAGTGGGGCAGTTGCACCTTCAGCTTCAATTGCCTCAGCTGCTTCCTTGTCTTGAGCCAGTTCACAGAGCACACCTGCAGCTACTCTCTGGATGTTCTCAATGGGAGAGTACAACAACTGCAACCAAAGCACAAGGGTTTCTTTAGCCCTTCTATGTGAAACCAGCTCTTTGGTGCTGTCTCAGCACTTCTACTGAAGGAAGCCTAAGAGCCACATTACTACTTGTCACAGAATGTACTAGAGCACTGTCTTGAGCACGCTCTTACCTGCACAAAAAGTGGAATGGTGTTTAGACCCCTGATTACAATTCGATTGTGAACATCACGTGCAAGAATATGCAGGGCTCCAGTGCAGCCCTCAACAATTTCTTCCATGCGCACACCTTCCTAGTTAGAGAAAGAAAAAGCATTTTCTGAAGTTGTGATATTGTGCCCTATCTTGTAAAACAACTGTCAGAAAGCTGATCAGCCTGTCAACAAATCCACCAAACTTGTCCCCTGCACATAACCCCCACTCTATACTTCTAGCCTTCAAACTCGGTTCGTCTGCTAGGTATCATCCCAGTTAATCCAGCTAAATTTTGTAAGCAAAGCATCTTGGTGGAACTCTTCCCACAGTTCTCATTGTTTCAGTTCATTACAAACATTGTGTGTGACACCACCAGCACCTTTTCCCCGAGCTGGGTTAGCTTGGCAGTTCACAGTAACAAAGAGGCTCCCCTTCATCCTCTGCAAATATTAACTGCACTCCAGTACTAGTAGCTCCTCCCATTGCTCGCCCCTGCTAAGACAACTGCCTCTTCATTATGGTCATTAACGGGGAAAAAAGTATTGATCTTGCCACAATGACCTGGTACCTAAACAGATACAACATCTTTTAGACCAAACAACTCATGGCTGAGGCATAAGGACAATGGAGGAGCTTCAGACACAAGTTCAGCTCACGGTGGCCACTTACCACAAACTGCTGTTGCGTCCCACCCATGGAGGTACGTCGCTGGGTATCCTGGTGTGCTCTCACCAGCAGCTGAACTAGCCGTGGGATAGCCCCCTGCTCACGGAGGGGAGCATGATTCGCAGGACACAGAGCCAGGTTGCGGATCAAACCAACAGTGGCCTGCAGTTCACAGAGGGTTGGGGAATAAAAGAGCATCACAGTGTGATGTAGCAATTCCTTTTTTTATCCATCAATCACAAACACTAAGTTGCTCTGTTGAAGCACCTTTCCCATCAGATGAATTACATTCCCCAACACCGTGGAAGCAGTATTTTTCACAGTTACATTAAAAAAAAAATTTTAAAAATTACAATTTTTCTGTTATTCGTTATTTACCTTGATCAAAGGCCAGTGTGAGGGTGGGTGCAGCAGCTTAACCACCACTGGGAGTCCGTAATGGAGACGTACTGCGTTTTGAGCCATCTCAGCTTCTTGATGTCTGCTGGTGAGGTGACGGAGCGCACAAATAGCAGGCTCTGTGATGTCTTCCCTGTCTCCAGCCCGAAGAACTGTGCGCACAAGAGCCTCAATGCCACCAACCTGGCACACCATCATCTTATTCTTGTAATTGTTGCAGGTAAGGTTAGAAAGGATGCCAGCAGCACAAGTCACAACATTGATATCATCTGATCCTAGAAGCTGTACAAGAGTTCCTAGAAGGCCTTCCATGCCCTCCTGAAAAAAAAAAAAAAGAAAAAGAAAGAAAAATTCAACCTCTCTTCTGCTCTGTTGGCTGTTGTTCCTGATCCCCTTGGAAGGGCCATTTACCTGCTTTGTTGCAGCATCTGACAGATTTCTCAGAGTCCAGAGACAGTTCTGGACAAGACGCTGGCTTGGATCTGTGAGGTGGAGTCCCAAAGCTTGCATCCCACCTAGGAGACAGTACAGATTTGACACCATTACTCAGATTCTTATTCTGTGAACAGTCAGGTTATTCTCTTTCTTGATGTCTGGGAATGTATCTCACAAGCCTCTGGATATTTCTTGGCATTAGCATCATAATATGGCTAGTCCTTAACACTTCACAACATAAAAAAGCCTGAGATTGTCTTTGTGACATTGGGCCTTTTAAATATAGGTATATTCTAAGGGAGCTATTCTGACAATTAGCCACCCAGCTAGTAACACAGACCACCCTTTATACTTCTATGTACCAATGGCCTTCCAAACTAGGATTGGTCCTTCAGTCCATCACAAGTTCCACCTTTTATGCTGGTGCTTTCTATTCTTGTGTGGAATGTACTGATCCTGAAGCACTGTGTAACTTCTGAAGTTACCACGGGTTGAAGGTACTTACCAGCCTCAACAATAGCCGGTTTGTTGCTGGAGCAGACTGACAACACCTTCAGCACCCTACTTGTGGTCCACAATAGCTTCTCATAGGTATAGGTCCTCATTATGTTTACAAGAGCCTGGGGTCCACCACTTGCCAGAATAATCAGCTGAAAGACAGTAAAACTACCATTTATCTGTCCCTTCCTGTAGTCAGTAGTTGCTGGCTCACACCCATCATAGATTACAGGTCTCTAAAACACGTCTGCCCGTGTGGTCTAAGTTTCGCAGTCTCACTCTAAGTGTGACTGTGTTTCCACAAAATAATTGGGGTGTCCCTCACCGCTTGCAAAGGTAGGACTGCCTGGCCAAAGGCCAGCACAGCTGAGGATTCAGCATAAGGAGGTCAGCACACAGGACTGTGAGGCCATTCGTAGCGAGCAAGCTCGGTTTAAGTGCTTCAGCAGCAGAGGCACTCACCTTACTCTCTTGATTGCCGTATGCTAGAATCTGAAGGCAGTCTGTTGTGATGGCCAAGAATTTAACATTTGTCTTGTTAAGCAAGGCAACCATTTTCTGCAGCCCGCCAGCAAGACGGACAGCCATTTTGGCTCCTTCCTGATGTAACAGGAGATTGTGAAGAGTTGTTATGGCGTAGAACAGCACTGAGTCCACTGGGGACCTACAGAAGGAAAGAAATCTTGTGACTAGCTGCACCCTACCAGGACCAACTAAAGAACAGGAGTACCATTGCAGCAGGCCACGTACCCAAGCATTTTAACCAAAGCAGGGATGCCTCCTGATTTGAAGATTGCCAACAAGCCTTCACGGTGGTGCGAGAGGTTGTGTAGTGTACCTGCAGTACAACGGGCCGTTTCCACATCGTTTGTGTTTTGCATGGTACGTACAATAGCAGACACCATTTGAGGAGACCTCATAATAGCATGGCGAGACGCTTCCTTTTTGGATAACTGATGAACCATGACTGCAGCCTTGTTCACCACCACCTATGGAAATATTTGAGGAAAGCTTTTTATTTTTAAGGTCATTGAAGAAGCCTCAGGAGCAAGCTGCACTGAGGCAAAGAAAATTCTTACCTGGTCCTCATCATTCAACAGTTTGGTCAGTTCTGGGATTGCACGAGTTGCAAGCTCCGCATCATCTTGGTAGTTTATCAAATTAACAACAGCGTGTTTTAACATCTGGGATGGCTCAGCGAGGCGTTGCACATTAGTTGGATGAGCAGCATCAAATTGCGTGGATGGGATTTGCATTCCTTCATCCAGTGTTTCAGGGAACATAGCTGCACGCACTCGCTGAGCTCTGGTCATTGCATACTGGCCATCAATATCTGAAAAACAAGGTGTGAGTTCTTTACCTCAAACTAGGAATCAAAAGCTCGCCTTCCTGACTGGTAGTAATCCAGTATTTAGGTTTCTGTACTGTTAAGCTGATTATCTAAGAAAACCAGAGTAACAGAAAAGGCCTTACCAGCAACTTGCTCCTGGGTGAAGGACTGAGAGAATCCCTGCTCCCACTCATACAGCACTTGCGTCGTGTCCACATCTTCCTCCTCAGGATTTCCCTTGCCACTCAAGGAGGGAGCAGTGGTTGTGGCGCCGGAATGGATACCAGAGTCCAGATAGGATTGCTGCTGCCAGTGGCTTACTGCTGCTTTTCTATCTGGCTCCATTGCCATATCTAACTCCATCAAGTCAGCTACAAGAAATCATTGTTGAACAATTAAATTTAGTTCAATTACTCCAGCATGTATTAATCCTTCAAGAGATGACACAGTTTAAAGCAAACACTGGTATAAGCAACTACCTCAACCCAGAAGAGGCAGCGCTGCAAGCGAGACAGCAGTTTCAAACAGGCTTTACATCAAACCAGCACAGACTTCTATAAACCCGACTAACAGGCAGAGCCATCACTGCTCTTGTGACTTTAGTCTACTGCTTAAAGGTTCCCTTTTCCACATACTATGATCATATACTTGGCTGTACTCAAGGCACCCAAAGCACTTCAGATGACAAACTTGTTCACAGGTTTGAGTTCCAGTGTAAGATATTAATCACTGTAGTAGAGCAGACATTATTCAGTCCAAGTGGCTTTAAAAAGTTAAAACAAGGGAGTAAAAAGCCAGTTTAACTGTACTTTGTTAGAGCTGCTAGATGGTAACAGCAGAAATTAGAATTCATTATATACCTTGGGTTGCCATGTTCCTGGTTGTGCTCCCAGAACTTTCCTACTACCTTTTAAAGACCCTAAAAAAAAGGAA
>VWZY01013675.1:242988-255692 GCA_013399075.1 Chloroceryle aenea | reverse complement strand
TTAGAACTTTTATTAAACACTAATGAGAGCTAGTAAGACAGGATTTCCTATTAGACCAGTAAAGCTGCAAACTAGGACTTCGCACATCTTGCCATTTCATTGCTACAGTCGGTATACTCTAATTAGCAAACCCCATGGACAGATGCAAAACAGAGAGCTGTATCACCCAGACTTCTTCTGGCAGACCATATGTAAAACATAGCCTCATCTTCAGACTGCAAGGGAAAAAAATAAATTTGACTGACCACGATAGAGCCACTTTTTATTTCCCTATCATTGCGTAAGATGAAGTCAAGGTATTAAATTCCACAGCTTGGACGTGCTGCAAAGACAGGGGCTAGATGTCAGCCTTCCTCAGTTCCCCCAAAGACAGCTACACTTAATATACAGCAACACTGCTCAATGCAGGGCTACATGGATTTTCACAGGATAAGCTAGAATGGCCATTTAAGGAAAGCTGTTATTATTTCAGTGGTACAAAGACTACCTAAAGAGTTATAACTGAACCTCCTCCTTTACTCCTTTCCTGTACCACAAGAAAGGTTTCTTCCTACCCAAAACACTCTTCCCTGAAGTTAAACTGAAAATTGAACCAGCCTTGTAAACAAATGCTCTTCTTTAATTGCACACATTGTCACCAGACTCACTTATTTTTGCACGGAAAGCCAAGATAATTGTGGGCAGGAGGCTGAAATATGATTAAACGCCCAATCAAAATCTTCATTGTGCCTCCATTTGATATCACCAAACAGTACGTATTTATACCATAAATCTGTAGCTGTCTTATCACTAACCCCAAAAAAGAAATTCAAGGCTACAGCTTTGCAATGGGTCGTTTGAAGCTGTCATACTTTTATTTCATTTGCTCCCCTTCCTCCCACAGTCCAACCCTGTTTCCCACACAGAGTGGGCACTGGTGACAGCCTGTTCTGGGAGCTACCCAAGCAGAAACATTTGTAGCAGTAGCTGGTGCAGTGAGCAAGCCCACCTCTTCCAGCAATCAGCTTTCAGTGAGGTGTTAGAGCTGTGCTGATCAAAACATTCCTAGACAATGAAGTAAAGGCAAGCTGCTAATCTCTTTAAAGGACAGGGCTGCAGTTGTGTCAGGAGAACAAAGTCCAGTGGATGCAAAGACATTTAAGAGTTTCCTCTAGGAGTCCCTTTTAGAAAAATCTGAATTGAACAGAAGACTGGTCTGTAGTTTTCAAAGTCTCACTGAATAGGTTAGGCTTGTATTTCACTGTCCCTGCGCCAGCTGCAGGACACTCCACTCCGGTGGCCCCCGAGCAATCTCCTCCTTTCACTGTACAAATGCCAGTGCTGTTTGTCCTGACTCTGCACTCCCACAACTCTTGGCAGTCACCCTTCCCTGGCTCTTTCCGAACGGACAGCCGATCTGCATCTGCCGCAGATTAGTGGTGCTGAGCTGATTCAAGACATAACACAACATACAGTAAGTAGTACCCTGCTATGCAGTTGGAAACACACAGGTCCCTAAACTGGTCCTACTCCACAGCCTGGAAGAGACCAGCCAGCTCAGAGCCTGCCCCTCACAATCTGTATGGAGGATGCTCTCACAGTAACACCATTTTTTCCTCCAGTCCCTTGAACACTGGATTCTTCCAGTGTGCTGTTAGGAGTTTAGGAGTAGCAGTGGTAAGGAGAAGAAAAAAACTTAGCCATGCTATCAGTTCCCCATTACAAAAATTCTCTTAAGCTGAAGGAAGAGCCCATCCAAAAGCTTGATTGCTCCCTACAGGTCTCACGTGTTACTTTGTCAGCCCCACTAATACCTTCCAAACAGAAAGGAATGGCACTAAAAGCAAAATTTGTGTCTTTGCTCCCTGTAGTCCTCCCTGTCAGATACAGTATTTCCCACAGTGAACCTGGCAAGATTTAGCTGCTATATGCAATTTGCAATATGCTTACCACAAAAGATCTATTTTTATTGTAACCTTTCCCATCTCCTCCCATCTGCTGATAAAAACAAGCTAACACACTGGTAGATGAACCAGTCAAGAGCATTGACTATGCTTCGAAATACTACCAGCTCAGATTCAAATATGCAATACAAGGCTTAGGAATAACATTTATCAGTCCCTTCCACTGTTGAATTCTGCACAAAGGCAGCTGACTCACAGCAGCTGCACTCTGAAATGGCTTTTTCCATTTCAGCAGCCTGAGCTGATCAGAATAGTAGCTGTACTGTTAGGTGCAACCCAACATACCAGACTAGCCACTGAACTGCAACACAATACCAAAATAAAGCTGAAAAACACCTGCAAATAAGCAATGAAGGATTCTAAGTGTTTGGAAATGCATTACGAGTCAAATATTTAGTGCTTGAAATGCTCACCTTAGATCAGCCTCAGTTTCTAACATCCTAACCTGCTTTTCAGGCAACTCTAGGTATCTTTTTTTAAAATTTAGATGGAAAACTGGGGTTTAAACCTAAGAGTTCAAATAACTTCAGGCCAAAGGCAGACAGGAAAAAGGGGTATATTCTGTTTGGTTTAAGGGTTTCTGAAACAAAATGGTCTTCCACATTTTGCTTCCCATTCTCTTCTCATTACCCTTCTCAAAGGGGGTAAACTGAGTGCAGATAAGCCGCTGACTTTGTCTTACTGTGCATCACAGACAAGGTTGACCGCTACACTTGAAAGGGAGCAACAACCCCACACTGTGTACAAATATTTGCAGTGGTCATTTTCCTGACAAAAAGGATCAATACATGTGGGGTGGGGGTGAGCTGAAATGAAAGACCAAAAAAAACAAACCCCAAAGCATCACCCTGCTAGAAAAATTAAGGTTGTAGTCTTCAACCATGAAACACATGCAGATTCATTTATATCAAGCTCTTAATTCACATTTATTGGAGGATACATGACTAGTGACATTACATTGTCAAAGTCAAAGATCTTAGCCATCAGGAAGAAACAGGACTTGGTACACAAGCTTCAGTTTAACAGCAGGATCCTGTAAATCTCAAAAGACTACTTGGTACTCAGACATAGATAAATGTCATGTTATACACAAGTTCATATGGATGTAGTGCCAGGACTTACAGAACTGATGACTTCTTAAAACCCTCCTCCTCCCCATGACACTATCCACTTGCTTAGCAAAGCAGCATCAGCTGTGGGTTTAGATGGAAGCTCGGGTTTTTAAGATTTATTAAATTCCTCATACAGATAGCAATGCAAGACGTGGCATAGACTGTACGTGTATAATCGGTCCCAACCTTGCATTTGAATTCTGCAATGTTCACAGGCTTACGAGATAGTAATTTCAAGTTAATACAGAGGACAATTTAAATGTCTTGGTTTTCAAATGAATGAAAGTAGTATTTTGATGATGAATAAAACTTAGATATTAATTTGATTTCAGAGCAGAGTTAGGCACATGTCAATAAAGTCAAGCAGCCTACAGCATTTCTCAAATATAAACAATAATTCTGAACAGCTTCAGTAAAACCTAGGTAATTTTCTTTCTAAAGCTGTTAAAACCATTAGGACACAGTGCACAATCAACTATTTACTTCACTGTCTTAGAGATAAGAATTATGAGAAAGTATATCCAGTGGGGCAAGTCTCAGCTTGACATTTACCTGCCTACCACAGCAGAAGACTACAGAACATTTGCACCTATGCTGTGGTTTATTGAAGATAAATCCATTTTCATTGCCTGCTAAATCAGTATGTTCACCTAGAAACCAGCTCTTATTTGCAGCTTGTATTAAATAAAAATTCATCCATCTTCTTTCAACATTACTATCTTAATAGAATCTCAAATTACACCTGATTGATCTGATAAGGAGACCCCCTTCCCTTTAAAAAGGGAGTCAAAGTTTTCAAGTCTTCCCGAAAGCTCTGGCTTGAGAGCAGCACATTAGTAAACCTTCTGTGGGAAATCAAGACTGATGCATCCAGTCACCATGATCTGTGTACAAAGAACACGTCTACTGACCATGTTTTCATACATCTGTCTCACCTAGGACAGGTCAAGCAACTGCATTTTTAAATTAACCATCAGTACAGGTTGACACATTTTCTTAGATAGAACCAGCAGATCTTCATCTCCTGTGACAGTTACAGCAGTAAAAACATATCATCTGGGGATCAGTGAAAAGAAGTACACATACTGGAAAACTTTTTTTTCCTCCAAGTGCTCTGAAATTATTGCAACCATTACTGAGGTGTTAATGGAAGCATTCTTGGGATCTAATTTATAACTGGCCTTGTATCAGGCAGCTGCTTGCCAGTGATGTTTGCCTGTGTATGCTTTACAGTCAGTAGCCAAAACATGCAGGCAACATCAGTTCTACAACTAATAGCATCAGGTAACTATAGCACTCATTCCTATGATCCAAAACCAGAAATATAAAAATTTAATGTAGCAGAAGCTTCTGCATTAACCTTAGCTTTAAAGGGGAGGATATATAGAGGCAAATATATTCAGTTAAGGACTTTTTTTATTTAAAGAGAGTCCTTTTTATCTTATCCTGAAGTTGTTACTGTTAGGAAGAGGATTCCTACTCCCACCTGCTTAAGACACACAGAAAGTGGAAACATCAAAGCAGTTTTCATGGTATACAAGCTCTTTTAGGCCTGAGTGACTGACCCGTCTCCTTAAGCAATTTTTGGACTAATTTACCCCACAGCTATAAACACTCTTGCAAGAAGCAAACCTAATTCTACTGCTTTTAATCTTATGAACACATGATCCAACTGAGTCACTTTAATATTCATTAGGAATAGCACTAAGCTGATTAACAGGAATCCTAAAAGAAAGTATTTTTCTTCCTTCAAAGAGGGAAGCCTATAATCACTTCATACCTGCCTTTTTCTAATTAAAAGCCAAAAGTCCTAGTCTAGCTGAACAAGGTAGCTACAATTTGAGAGGGTGTGAAGGAGGGAGAAGTTACAGGTGACCTCTAAGAACTGATTTATAGATTGCCTGTCCAGAGATAACAAGGGTGGAACTCAGTGAAAGCAATGATCCAGGGTATTTGCATTCAGTTTCTGATCTAGACAGTCTGGGTTCGGATTAAGGAGTGGGGTAATCTGAGAAGTTAAAAGGATTATTTGCCTTGTAGGCCTCTATTTAGGAAACTTTGTTTTATCTTCAAAGGTTAAAAGTTCAAGAATTTTTACCACTAGAAATCTGTTGTAAACTCCTAATTATTCCTTATCAAAATGAGGAAGGTCCCCTTCTCCCTTATCCTACCAGATGTTCCAAACACTTACATTTGAGAATTTTCATCTGGCTTTTATTAAGCTCTGGGATAAAGTATACTGTGTAGGTAATTTAGGAGGCCCTTCATGTATCAGATGCTTGTGTAAGATTGGTAAGAAGTCCTGAAAGTACAGATGCAGTGTTGTGCATTAAGATTGCTGTAGGAATGACAGCTGGGGTTTACAATCCTTTATTGCAATGAACAGAAGACACTATTTCAAAGTAGGAACAGATCACATGCTTGAGTCTCACTCTGAAGACTTGCAATTTTTTTTAAATTTAATTATTCTTGTACAAAGGTACCACACAGGATTAAATACAACGTTTTTTCTTAAATACCTCCCATATCCACAAAACAAGTGCTGAACAACATTCCCATATTCTAATACAACAGTTTTCCTTAAATATTTGCCCATGTTTTTTATCCTTAAAAGATGCCCACACTGAAATCCAGCTTACTGACTGTTGCAACACAACAGCCCACTCAAACTTCAGCTCATGACAGAGCTGCTCTGGTCATTCCCCGCAGGTGAGATTTGCTTAGCATTCCTCAATCCAAGCACTTCACTCCAGTGAGAAACTCCATATCCTGTGTAATTCACCCAGCTTGAATTTATCCAAGCTGAAATATTTTAGACAACACATTCTACTGATGCCTGCAGGGAGGTAGAAAATGCACTGCAAACAGCAATATGTTCTATTCTATATTTAGCTAATCAGATCACAGTAAGTTTCACTCTGAAACCAAAATATACAAGTCTGAAATTTTTCTTTACAATCTGTTAAAATACCCTGCAAGTCTAAAATCTGTTCTTCCTATCAAGCATTAGGAAATTAACATGAACAGTATCTCCTTTACTGACCTCAAAGATTAACAGATTGCAACTTCCAAGTTTTAAATACCTTTAATATGCACTGAAATAGGCAACAAAATCTCAGATAATCCAAAGAACCAAAGTGGAAGAGGAGCATTTGACAGCACACACATCTGCTAATGCCCACCACAAGTTACCTCTGCTTTCAGCCACTGCATTTTGCTGCTTCATTTCCGTTTCATTCCCCCCCACCCCCTTCAGGCAACCCCATTTACTATAACATCAATTGTTCTGGCTTTTCAGTCTGTAATCTGCTTTAGAAAATACCTAAAAATTCCTTAAAAGCAAGAGAGCCTTCCTACATTAGCATTTTGTTTTGGTTTTCACCCCTAAGAGTTCATTTGATGCCAAATCACAAAACAGTGTTATGGCTCTCTATTTTCAGAGATCTCAGCAATCTAAGACATATTAAAAGCAGTTATGATTCACATACTCATTACCTACAGCAAACAGCATGCAAATATTACTGTTCTTGCTAGACTTCTAAGTTGATTACAGCTGCTTAATGAAACTGAAGTGCAGGCATCTGGTTGTCTTGACTAGACTTAAACACTAGGTTAGCTGCATTAAAAGAGGAATTATTCTTAAAAATTATGCTTACTGAAGGAAAGACTCAAGTTACAAGGTCAGGAAACTCAGGGCTCCTCTTTGAATCCATGCAGCCTTAAGCACACATGGCAGAGGGGAGGGAAAGGGGCAACAAGAACATTTGAGCATGTCTGCAAGGTTCCATTCTACCACACTTCATTAGGGCTGGAGCACTACAGACTGTTCTGAACTACAGGACACTCACCTCTTTTACCCTCCCCTTCTTCCCAAAGGGCACAGCGGGCCAGTGAAGAATCACACCTCCCAGCCAGCTTGCCAAATGACAACTCGTTAAGTTTCTCATGCAGCTGAGACTATAAAATAAATGTAATGAGACCCACATTTTGTTTTGCTCAGCCCAAGTACAGAATGCCACCCAGGACACAGGTAGCTTTAATCTGTCACTGAAGAGCAACTTCAGCCACCAAAATATGTTAGTCCATTGACTTGAAGTTTTCACTGACAGGTTAGGTATCTGTCAGGTGCAGGCACTGAGTACTGCTGAAACAGTACTTGGAGCAACCACCACAGCACTTAGGCATTAACAGCTTGTGCAGTCAGTCAAGGTCTTCAGAGGTACTGAGCTTTAAGTACCCTTTTTTGTAACAGCCCATTAGAAGTCTCAGTAAAGTATCAGAGATAACTAATCTCTAAAACAATGAGTATCTGGAGGAGAATTCACAATAAACCCATCAGGTTAAAAGTCACTAAAAAAATAAAAGTTTACCTGGGCCTTGATCTGCACAATCATTCCAAGATGAACTTTCAAATTTTAGAACCCACCAGGAAGCCTCCCCAAAATTGAAGCTGGCAATATCATACAAAGGTTCCCCAAAACCTTTGATGCACAGTACTTTATTCCTTAGGACATGCATTTTAGAGAAACCTGGGTGGAAAATACATATGGGTAGGACAGCTAGAGATGTCAAAAGGTACTTAGTAGCAGTTACCTACCACCATAACTTCTTACAACTATCAGCAGTGACCTACATAGTTTTGTTTAATGCTAGCTAGAGCCTAAGGATGTCAGAGTCACTAGGAAATGTAAAGACCACACCTTTTCAGAGAGTCCCATACTTTTCTCAGTAGTGACCAGTGATAGGACAAGGGGGAATGGGTGTAAATTGGAGCATAGGAGGTTCAAGTTGAATGTTCGAAAAAATTTTTTTACTGTAAGGGTGACAGAGCCCTGGAACAGGCTGCCCAGGGGGGTCGTGGAGTCTCCTTCACTGGAGACATTCAAAACCCACCTGGACATGTTCCTATGTGATGTACTCTAGGTGGCCCTGCTCTAGCAGGGGGGGTTGGACTAGATGATCTTTCGAGGTCCCTTCCAACCCCTAGGATTCTGTGATTCTGTGTGATTCTGTGATACTCTTCACTACTTAAAAGCATACTTATACTGTGGTAGCTGAAATCTCACAGCACAGGATCTTGTCACTTCAGAGAAGGTGCATTATTTGGATTCACAACACAATTATTTTGCCCTTTACCTATAGAAACATGCCCAAGTTGCAAGAGGCCTGTCAGCCTCTTTATATTTGAATGTATCCTTTATATTCAAAACCATGGGCAAACATACCAGCAGCTTCTACCAAGATCTGCAAAACAAAAAAGTGATCCTCTCAAAGAGCAACACTTCCTGCACTGGGGATTTGCTTCTCCTATATAAAAGTCTCCAGTTGTTTCCAAGAGTTATAAGCAGCAGTTGCGCTCAAGCCAACAGAAAAACTATCAGGTAATGTTTGAAAGTAATAGTTTAAGGGGGCTTTTCACTGGCATATATACTGCAACAGTAGCAATATATATCACTACTAGTAG
The DNA here is from genome assembly GCA_013399075.1 of Chloroceryle aenea. Lineage (NCBI taxonomy): Eukaryota > Metazoa > Chordata > Aves > Coraciiformes > Cerylidae > Chloroceryle > Chloroceryle aenea. Next base: position 247,173 of record VWZY01013675.1, on the reverse strand, counting down.
GCAAGTACCAATATATCCTTCACTAGCCAAGAGAGGAATTGATAATCTTCAATGTTAAGATGATGTGAGGAACTGCTTCAACTACAAATCAGGTGTTACACATACAGCTTGAGAACACAAGAAATAATGTTCCCCACAAAATGTACATATCTGTCCTTTGGCAGCAATCTGCAGTTCGATATTAACAGACTGGTGTGACCATTTTAAGTTTATGAACTCCTAACAAGTTCCTAACAAGATTAGGAACACAATTACTCTTCCATCTTAATTGTTTTGACCAACTAAACATCAACTCACACAAGTAACCTCAAAACAGTTACTAAGTCACTTCTGTTCAGCAATGGACTTAACAGATTTTTCTGGTCACCAGCAAGTAATTCCAATTAGGATTTCATGCAGCATTTATTGTGCTTGAGTATCTTCACAGCTGGGCAAAACACTAAGAGAATGTTTTATTATCACAGCTTAGAAAGTTACCACCTCATATTTGAAGGACGCAGTTCAGTATCCACAGTACACACACTCCTGCCTTCCTCAGAGATGAGCTAGTGTTTCTATCTAAGGTTTAGTTTACCAGCACCTAATAAACCTACACTGATTGGCAGCTTTCACCCTCATGCCCCTACTTCCACTGAGTAAAATGTCCAATAGAAATGGCAGTAACCAGGATCAAACAGCATTTTCAGTTTTACCACATACAAAAGAAACTGCCATCATGACCATTTAGAGATAACCTATGAGAACATAATTACATTTCATTTAACACTAAAAGTTCAATAACAAACTTCTGCCAGCCCTCAAGTTTCCCGCTCACTTCGTTCCTACCGTCAAAAAGATACTTCATGAAGTCATCTCTCATGATCCCATACATCACAAGAAGTTGACAGCCAGCATCAGAGAAGTCTTTCCCATGTAGAACCTAAAACATTAGTTTCCACTCTAACACAGCAACAATTTAGCTAACGATCCCCCTTTCAAACCATAATCTAGTTTCTTTAGCTGCAACTATGTAGCCAGCCCTGCACATGGGTGTTAAGCATTAATCACTGTGGTTTAAGAAACCAGAGTGATTAGTCATAATTACACTGACACTAATGAAATACTTATGAATCTGAAAGTGGCTGCCTTTGCTTGTCTGTCAGAATAACTATGTATTTACATTAAGACCTACCGACACTCCAAAAAGTACTGTTTAAGCAACAAACATGCTAATGAGGTCTGACACAAGATGTTTCTTCAACTCACTTTTAATTAAGGCAAACCGACAAGGCAACAGCATTTATCAGCACCTTTAGGATGTTAAGACTTCTGGCCACTGGAGGGCACCTAAATTGTTGCCAGGACAATACAGAATTACTTGCTACAGTTGCTGCAGAGTTGGCAAACTTCTCCAATTTATACAAGTCTATTTAGCACAGTAAGTCAGCGCAGAAATGCTAGTTCCAGCACATTACTTACAGTGCACACCGTGCATTTGCCAACTCAGTATGATCCAGCTAGCTCATACTAGCATTTTAAAAGCAGCAACCTAGAATACTAGATTAACTCTTTCGACAGTTCATCTATGTAATAAAGGAAGTACTTCTGCAACACCAATCCAGCCACTGTACATTGTTTCCTAAAGCAACCTGGAGGATTAAGAAAAAGTTTTTCTGTAATGAAAGCTGTAAGGCAACATCTGCACCCACACCTCCCAAGGTAACAAAACCATGGGATATACTTGCTTTCACATGAAAACGACTGGAACAGATTGATAAGGGAAGGTATGCATTTCACCCACTCACCTTAATTTGGCATTTCCATACAGAGAAAAATGCCACGGTAAGACTTCCATTACTTCTCGCCTTTGCACTTGAAGGTCCCCGACAGTGCAAAAAAAACCTGCCTCTGGCTCCTTCATTCTCACAAGAGACAACACAGGCCACACAACACCAGCATATAAAAACACAATCCTTTTGAGCCAAGGCCTTATCACAGACTACAGCAAGTTTTACCTTGGAACCAAGTGCCAGAAATGGATATTAGAAGTTAACCACTGTCAGGCTACCTTATATTGGCAACTCTGACCAACTCGGTCAGTACATAAGGTAAGTGATCCCAAAACAAGCCTTCCAGTGCTTCACTAGAAAGTCAGTGACACTGCCCTGCCCATCTGACCAGAATAACCATTTTATCTAAAACAAGAGCAGTCGCATGCAATACAGACTGACAAGGAGCCTGCAGAATTTTGCAGTCAGTGGAGTGTCATTCCAAAGTCACCACGCAATCCCCCAGCAAGGCAGGGGTTTCCGAGCTTGCAGATGGGTGCTGTGAGAACCCAAGAGCAAGTCCCAACTGCCTGTACTGTTCCTCACCAAGTTTTAACACGCTCAGTGAAGTATGACATTGAAGATAAGTAAGGTCAGTCCTGATTTTCCTGACACAGTATGCAGTCTACCAGAGTCATAGAACAAGTTCTGCTGCAAGCAACTGCATGATCACCACAAGCTCTTAACTACAAATTAAAATGAGTGATTTCAATTACTGCTGGATTTGCACACTGGTCTGCCTACTAGACAATATTTTTCAGAAGCATCCTTATCCAGGAGCTCCAGTCTGCACACACAGATGCCAGTTTCTAAACTGAAGCTTACAATAGTCACATTTCCTGCCCATTCTTGCTACTTCCCCTTCTACCCCTCAGAAAAAAAATGTGAATTTAATTTAGAAGGCTACTACTAGTAGCTTGTCTTTACATCTCATTTAACTTCCTGGAGTATGGTGTTCTTAAGAGTTAAGCATGATTTTTTTTTTAGTGATAATAAGTCATAAAAGACCAGCATCCAGTATGTCTGAAGGGAAGCCAGGTTTCATGGCTGAGATTTGATAAACCAGTTCCTGACACACCACAGTCACAGCTAAACGCTATGTTCATAGCAGACCATGTATCAAACAAGAAGCCCAGTCTGTCTATTTCTTCATAAAAAAAAAACAACTTGGCTTACTAGAGCTGTAGCAACATTTTAAAAGCTAACTTTTACAATCACGCTTTAATTTGTATTAAATCCTTGCTTTTAGAAGCTAATGTGCACTGAGTTGTCCTTTCCATCAACATGTTTTTTACTTTTCTCCTCTAGACCCTTTGACACAATCAGCTACACAAACCAACAGGAACATTCCCACGCATATCAGTTTATACCTAAACAGAAAATATCTGAACTAATAGCCAAGCAAATCTGACATCTCTTTAGACCAATCCCAGAACGGCAAGATACTCGAGACGATTTTTACACTGAATGGCTGAATTTAGAAAGGCTTAAAGCCTTGTCTGAACACCAAAGCAGCCTCATTTTCAACAGTACCAGCCGACACAGTAGCCACATACCTGCAGCCGTCAGCACTTTTTTTATTAAAAGTGCAAGATTCACATTAAATTCCGGGGCTGTCGATTACTGAAATACACACTATAACTGGGCCAAATAAACACCAGAATAAGTTTTGCCCTTTGCGCTCTTTTAAAGCCTCGAACTATCACCTTTTTGTCATTCAGAAGCACAATCGGAAGGGGCCAGTTGCTTTTTGGCGTGTCTGAACTCACTATCAAGAAAGCCCCGATACTCTTTCAGGTAGTTCTCGTATTGGCTAGTCTCAGCACATACAGATCCTGTTTTACCAAAACGCCTCCTTGATTTCCGTCCATCGACCTCAGCATACCAGCCCAGCCTCCTTCCATTCACTACTTGCATACTTTGGGGGATGGGAGGACCACAGATGTCTGGAATACAGAGTGTCAGAACAATGGCTGCTCCATGAGAAAGAGATCAAGAGGTAGCTGATTACAGAGATCAACACTGCTATTCCTAAAGTCACGAGTTGCCCATAGTACCTTTAAAGCCCGTCCTTTCTTCCCAGAAGGGAAGATCTTCAGTAGAAGTTTTGGAAGCAGATTCAAAAAGAAGCAGCTCATCGTCCTAAAACGTTGTCGTTTTAGCTAGGGATAAATTTAAGGTTTTGCGAGATTTAAGAAACCTGCGTTCCAGGAGCAGTTCACCATGCACGAGAGATATGAACTCAATTTTTCAGAAAAAAAGCCTCAACATCTAGAGCTCCCTGTTCCACGGGAAATCAGAAACAAGCGTCCTATATCCAGTTGTGAGTATCAGCAAGTTGTTTCACACACCTCAGTAGTGGGGGGGGAAGGAGGCG